>JANIPN010000003.1:39316993-39344782 GCA_027478595.1 Erythroxylum anguifugum
GGCAACGCACCTGGGGAGAGGCGACAGATCTACGAG
Source organism: Erythroxylum anguifugum (assembly GCA_027478595.1). Lineage (NCBI taxonomy): Eukaryota > Viridiplantae > Streptophyta > Magnoliopsida > Malpighiales > Erythroxylaceae > Erythroxylum > Erythroxylum anguifugum. The sequence continues at coordinate 39,317,030 of JANIPN010000003.1, forward strand.
GGCAAAAGAAGGAAGAACACAGGAGAAGGGGAACGCCTCTTCTTTTTGACGACCTGCGAATTGTTTTGAAAACACGCGTCTAATAGGTATTCTTTTGATTGAGAGAAGCGTGTTTGCTGGTTTTTACAAATTGGAATCAAAAGAAGCGTGTTTGCTGATTTTTACAAATTGGAGATCAAAATTTAGAAATCTACTAAAAATAAAATTAGTTTTCTAATTTTTTAAAAAATTAAAAAAATAGAAAACAGGATTTTCTTAAAAAATTGATTTATTTTTTAATTAATTAACATATTTTTTAATTATTTTTTATTTTATGAAAAAAAATTCTAAGAAATTAGAGAAATTTTAGAAAGTAAATGCACCCTAAGTGTTTTCTTTCACCATCATATAATCATATTAATGCTATCTATATTTTTATCATTTACCTCAATTTTATTATCAAAATGATCTAACTTGCGAAATTTTTTAAACCTTTTATGCTCATATTCTCCTGCAAAAGGTTGAGTAAGCAGAGATACGAAAACACATTCTCGTTCAATCACAACAAAGTTATGGGATTTTCTTTAGTTTGATAATTAAGTGTAAGCTAAAGATTTGAAGATGTTACGACATCATCTTTATCTACCTCAATTAGTAAATTTGTGCATATTAAACTTATTTAAGCACTTGTCATTATCGATTCGTAACTATATAATAATGATTAAAATTTTATTTAATTTTTAGCGAGAGATTAGTAACTACTCCTTCCGATTAATAATAAGTGTCGTTTTAGAAAAATGTACGCTTATTAAGAAAGCTAATGAAATTATAGATATACCCTTATTAATACTCCCATGAATTGCTTTGAAATTGTGATCTGTGTAATTAAGATGAGAGAGAAATTACATATTAATAAGAAATTGTGAGAGAAATTGGACATTAAATTGTCTTGAAATTGTAATCTGTGTAATTAAGATGAAAGAAATTAAAGGTTAATTTTGGAAGTAAAATTATAAACATGCATACAAAGTCAAGAATGACACTTATTTTGAATAATTAAAATGTATCTAAAATAACAGTTATTATAAATGAGAGGGAGTATATAATATAATAATGATTAAAAATTTTAAATTCGCTTCTCTTAATCGATTTTGAATAGATAGGTGCGCATAATGATAAAACGCAAATGTCAAAGTTTAAGATAAGAGAAACGAAAAAACAGAAAGAAACACTGGTACGTAGATTGACCATAAAACTCTGACGGACGTTCGACGAGCGAAGCGAAAGATTTTTTTGCGATTTAAGCAGTTGGGTTTTACAAGAACGCAGACAGTACCTGGATCGACTATTTGAGATTATCATCGTACTTCACCGAACGTAGCATATGAGATGCGTGTGCCATTGGTCAAAGCCGTCTTGATCTCACTGTTTGTGCTATTGTCGACCTCACAAACAGTGTATTCTTCAAACGATGTGGAACCCAAGTTCAAGATTGATGGGAAGGTGTTGGAGCTGGACGAATCCAACTTCGATTCTGCTATTTCATCGTTTGATTACATCTTCGTCGACTTCTACGCCCCTTGGTGTGGCCACTGCAAGCATCTTTCTCCTGAGGTCATCTTTTCTATCTCTGCATCTGAGAGTTTGCTTAAAAATTTAAACTTTTATCATATGATTGATTTGATTCTTGTTTTCTTGCAATTGATGGGTCATTCTGTTCAGAATCGAAATGGGACAGAATTTAATAAATTTCCAATTTTGATCTCTGTTACGATTCGGCTATCAAATGAGGCGCAATTCCTAAAGGACACGTATCTCTCACTATCAGAACGCAACATTCCCTACGTTACTTGCCTTATTCTAGACTACACGCCTTACTCCGTTGCACTTGCTGTTCCTTCCCTCCAAACGACTCTGTTTCTAATCCTCTATTGTATTTCTCTAATGCTCATTCTTCGCGTCCTTCATCTTAACAATTTCCTCCCCTTTAGGAACCTTGTCCACAAAATGCTGTTGCAATTGAAATAATTGTTCCCTTCTTCGGGCAACTGTCCAGCCTATTGGACTAATACCTGAGCTACAGGTTTTTTGTGATACCTGACCATGCACCCATCTAGAATGGCCTCTGGTAACTTATCTATGCGGGTTAAACTGACAGGCAGCTTGGAGGAGACGACAGTATCGCTGTTAATGCAACGGTTTTGTTGGGATACATAAAATGGGGGGTGAAATAGTAGTTCTCTCTGGTAACTGAAGTTTGTAGGCCCCTTGCCCAACTCTTTCGATTATCTTATATGGACCATAATAAAGAGATGATAACTTTTGATGGGGTCTCCTTTGAAGGGAAGACTGACAGTAAGGTTGGAGTTTCAAAAATACTGAATCCCCAACTGCAAAAGTTCTGTCAGCCCTCTTGTGATCGACCTATTGCTTTATGCTATTTTGGGCTCTGTGGAGGTGAAATTTGGCTGTTGCCATGGCTGTTTTCCAATCCTTCGTCATTTGTGCTACAACAATGTCCTTAGAATCACCCACCAATTGTGGCACATAAACTAGTGGAGGGTGACCATACAACAATTCAAAGGGTGTGGTATTGATGGTAGTATGATACGTGGTGTTGTACCACCACTTTTCCAGTGAGAGCTACTCCATCCACTAGTTTGGAGTGCCACTACAGAAACCACGAAGGTAGGTTTTCAGTGTTTTATTCACCGCTTCTATTTAACCATCAATCTGTGGGTGGTAGGCGGTGGAAAAGTTTAGGCTAAACACTTGTAGCTCGAAGAATTCTCTCCAAAATTTGCTAAGAAACATTGGGTCACGGTCACTGGTACCGCTTTCAGGCATGCCATACAACTTGGATAATTGGTCCAAAAACTGTTGAGAGATATCCTGAGCTTGGAGGGGATGCTTCAGGCCGATGAGATGCCCATATTTGCTAAAGCTATCCACCTCCACTATTATACTGGTCCTACCCTTATATAAAATTCGTACTGATGTCCTCCCAACACCCATCAGGTACGAGTAACGGTTGAAGTTTCTTCATATATGGATTGCGCTCATATTTATTTCTTTGACACACAATGCAACTTTTAATAAAGTTCCTTACGTCTCTACTTAACTCCTTCGAGAAGAACATGCTTTTAATTCATTGTCGCAGTTACCCAAAATGGCCACCATTCATACTACCATGACTCGTTGAGACCAACTTCCATCGTAGCTCTTTATTGTTCCTTATTACCATCTAACCCGTCCTACTTAGTAGGTCGTCCTTTTGTTCGCAATTGTTTGATTTATTAGGATATGAACTAAGTTGTTGAATGAGATCCTGAGTGGTTGGGTCTCTTTCCCAACTGCTCCTAATGTCCTCTAATAATCCTGTCTAAACCTGTGAAACTACTAACGTGAAATAGTTCGACACTTATAATCTGGAACAGTGCGTTAGCTGCTTTGTTTTCTTTCTGACTTCTGTAAACCACCTTGAAGTCATATCTAAACAGTTTGGGCTACCAATTTTATTGGAATGTGGTGGAGATGAATTGTTCTAGTCGTTATTTCAAACTTTGGTGGTTTGTTTGTACCTTGAACCTTCAACCACTCAAGTAATGGTGCCACTGTTTCATTGCTTTAATTATGGCAAAAAAAGATCTTCTCGTACGTCAATAGCTTCAAGTGTTTGGTTGTCAGGGTTTTGCTAAAGTAGGCTATCAGATGGTTATCCTGTTAAAGCATCGCTTTGCTTCCACCTCAATCACCAAGGTTGAGTGAAATTGGTCATTGCTAGAATAGGGGCGGAAGTTAATACTTCCTTAAGTTCTTCAAATGCACGTTGTTTGGAGGGACCCAATGTCCATTCATGATTTGGTTAGGCCTTCAGGAGGACATTCCAGGGGGGGGGGTCTAATTGGGCATAATTTTGCACAAATTTGTGGTAGTATCCAATGGGCTCGGGGAACCCTCGAAGTTCCTTCAAAGAGTAAGGGGTTGGCCAATTCCTCACTGCCATCACCTTTTTCTCATCTATAGCGACCCTTTTTTTGATATAGAATGCCCCAAATATGATAGTTGTCGTGTTCTGAAGTCGCATTTGTTCCCATTGAAGACGAACTGATACGCTTGCAACATGGTTAGAGTCTCCTGCACGTGCTGTAAATGTTGCAAACAAATTTGGGTTGTATATAAGAATGTTGTTAAAGAATACTAGGACGAACTTTTTGAGAAATGAATGATACGACATTTGTCAAGCCGAATGGCACCACAAGGAACTCATACTGTCCCTCATACGAACACTATTTTCGATGCATCCTCCTCCTTCATCCAAATTTGGTGGTAACCAACCTTCAAATCCAATTTAGAAAATTAGTTGGAGCCATGTAGCTCGTCGAGCAACTCTTTGATTAATGGAATAGGGAACTTGGCCTTCATTGTATTTTTATCTAGCTCCAATAATCTACACATATACGCCATGAATTATCCTTTTTCTACATATATACGCCATGAATTATCCTTTTTCTCATGAGAACTATCAGTGAAGCACAACGGTTGAGACTATGTCTAGTGAAACCTTGTTGCATTAGCTCCCTTATTGCCTTTTCAATGGCATCCTTTAGTTTGCCTGAGTATTGATAAGGTTGGATATTAGTGGTGTCCATGCCTTTCCTTAATTGGGTTCCTCAGTTGTGTCTCTCGGGGAGCTAAACACTGTAGCTCTTGGAATTTCATTCCAAACTTAGTGATCAAGCCTTGTAATTCCTGTTCTGCAGGGATTCGCCCTTCTAAGTTCCTTTTCCACTGTGTGTATGAGTTGTATCATGTACATTCCACCTACTTTAGATCCTTTCAACATTTTTACCAGGCCCTTTCCCAATACCAACAGTGTTTTAGGTTGCACGTTCCCTATTAAAGTCACCCATTGCCCCTACCATGGAAATTTTATGGTTCGTTCCTTGAAGTTGCATAAGATGTCGTCTAAGGTGATCAACCAATGAACGCCCAACACCACTTTACAACTTCCTAATGAAATTACCAACAAATTTGTCGTAAATGTAACACATTGCATGTCCCATGCAAAATCCAAGTATTCTTGGTGATAGATCAACTCCAACCCTTTGCCTACAGTTATCTGGACTCTCAGTATTTCCCTCAATTGTGCGAGGTTTCTTTATGCCACTGACTTGTCCACAAAGCTACAGGTGCTCTCCAAGTCAATTCATATCTATATAGGTCTCCTTAGGTAAAGTCCAACGATACTCATTTGTTTATATTCACTCGTTAATTCGGCCCCTATCATCACTTGGTACGAAATGTTTGGAAATGTTGAATCATCTGTGATTTCTTAATCCACATTTGTTATCCCTTCAAACACCTCCTCTTTGTCCTCCACCATAACTAGTTGTAATTGTTTCTTCCAACATTTGTGCCCCAAAGCGTAGTGTACGTCACACCAAAAACCCAGTCCTTTGGAGGTCTATCATCAAATTCCTTACTACTTGCAGTGCGATTTTTATTATGGGTTCAAGTTAGGTTGTTACGGCCATGATGCCCTTAAGCTACAGAAGTGGGTAATATTCCCTTGTCGTTCCTAATTCTAGCTTTGATTGTTGATTGATATTTTGTACCCATTTGTCCTCCCCATCGCTATGGGCTAGTTCTCACTTTCCTGCGTAAGGGTAAGGCCGCCATGTGAATTGCCAATATTGCTTCTTGTTTCCTTGCGAGGGAGTAGGCTCATTTTAGGTTTCGTGGTTCCAACTTCACTATAACTTTCAGTTCTAGTTTCAAACCTTTCAGAATCCAACTAAGTACTCCTCTGTCAGTGATAATTTGTTCGAACTGTTGTTGAACTTGGCTCAGTATTCTTAAGTTGACCCTTCCTACCTCAACTCCTTCAGGTCCGCCATCGGATCCTCGAATATTTCCTCATTAAACCTTTGTCGGATTAGGGTCATAAATTCTGTCCACTCTATCAGTTCCTTACTTGCGTGACTCCTCACGGTGAGCTAATACCACTCTTGGGCTTCCCCTTCCTAATGTATTGCTGCAATGGCCACTTTCTTGCTCCTCGACGTATTGTCTAATACAAAAATTGCTCAATAGTTGTATGCCCACCCTTTAACCACATTTCCATTAAAAAAGGCATGTTGATTTTGCTAAACCTCATAGGAGCAACATACTCGAACCCTCCAATTGAAGTTCCCACTACTCTGGATGTTGGAGATGACACTTCTATAATGCATTCGAATTTGTATCCTTTCCCATGGTTCGCATGAACTGGTGAAACATGGTTTTCAGCTCCCCTAGTTCTTTTTTCTTGACGTTTCGCACGACTTTGATTCCCCAAAATCAGCTTTTTTATTTCTCACCTAATTTTCCTAGAAAGTTATCCTTGATCCTACTGATTTCTGCCGCTCTAGTGCCTTCCGCGATGATGATTCCGAGGATCGTCTAGTCTGATACCACTGTTATGTACCTAAGAGATTAAAAAAAAAGGACGAGAGAGAAAAGAGAGAATCAACAAATCATTTTCATTGTTGAATTTGTTACGATTTGTTATACAGATATATAAACATGAGGCGTAGTTCCTAAAGGACACGTATCTCAGTATTAGAATACCATGTTCCCTACGCTACTTGCCTTATTCTATGCTACTCGCCTTACTCCATTACACTCGCTATTCCTTCCTTCCAAACGACTCCATTTCTTATCCTTTGTTGCGTTTCTCTAATGCTAATGTGTTCCTCTCATGAGTCCTTTCTCCACATTCTTTGTCATAACAATCTCAGTTTGCCATTGGGAGTTGTTATTCTTGTACAGTTAACTTATAGCTACCTTTATTTTCTGGCGGTTCTTATTTGTGGCACTCTATGTTCTCCTTTTGAAACCGTTTGTTTTGATGTTTGTTTGCAGTTAGATGCTGCTGCGCTTACTCTTGCAAAATTGAAGGACCCCGTAGTCATAGCGAAAGTGAATGCTGACAAGTATACCCGTCTTGCTAGCAAATATGATGTTGAGTATGTGTCAGATTTTTCAACTGCAAATTTAGTTTTCCTATCACTAGTTTATGATGTGGTGCACTTTGCTTGTTTTGCTGGATCTGGAAAACATATTGATGGCCTTCGTTTGACTAGTTCTTCTAGTTATTAATGTATTTATTTTCTCTCTTTTGAAATGGATTAACGACAATTAATGTTTTTGCTTTAACACAGCGGATATCCTACACTTAAGATCTTTATGCATGGTGTTCCGGTAGATTATCATGGACCAAGAAAGTCAGATTTACTTGTTCGTTATCTAAAGAAATTTGTTGCACCTGATGTTGCAGTCCTACAATCAGATATTGCTATAAGAGACTTCATTGAAGCAGCTGGAACTTACTTTCCAATATTTATTGGATTTGGCTTAAATGAGACTAAAATAGCAAATATAGCCATTAAGTATAAAAGGAAGGCCTGGTTTTCAGTGGCGGTTGATTTCTCAGAGGATATTATGGTACATTATGATTTTGACAAGGTTCCTGCTTTGATATCCCTTCACCCAAGTTATAATGAGCAGCACACCTTTTATGGTCCCTTTGAAGGTTAGTTTCACTAAATTACATGCTACTGGATCATCTATGAGTTGTTTCTTTGAGACTTGAATATATGCTTTGGTTTCTCTGTTGTCCTATTAGTTATCTTATAGGTTCTTGCTTCTGTATTTCTGCTTGTCTATCTAGGAAAATGATATCAAATTTTAGAAAAAAGAAGAACACAAAGAAGAAGAGAGCTGACTGTGTTCTTTGGTTGTGATTATGATACTGTCTTGTGTTACGAAACGAGTTATGGGTCAGTTAGTGTGTCTAGAGGGAGAGGAATTACAGCTTCTAGGGAATGACATGGTGGTTTCTTAAAACGCCCTATGGTGATAGTTTGAGTGCTGAAGAAATTGAGAACTTTCTTGAGTTTTGAAGTACTCTAGAGGAATTGCTATGAATTCTTTGCTACTTCTTTATTAACTGCAACTTTTTAAATACAAGAAAGGAAAACCAACTCCCTAGAGGAAATTGGGAAAGCGGAGGCTAACTTCCTAAGAACATGGAAAAGAAAATGGGACAGTGGATGCTAACCTCCCAACAACTTATGAAACATGGGGGAAATATGACTAAACTTATTTTTGCTTGATGACGTGTCCTAAATATGTCATGTGTGAATATGTTGTGGACTTTAGGATTGCTAAAATTTCTCCCGCCCTCCAAAATTCACTTGTCCGCAAGTGTAAAGGAAGGGAATCGTTGGTGCATAGAATCAACAAGTTCACAAGATGCATTGGCTGGAGAAGTGCCATGACAATGGATGAGAACCTCCTGGCGGTTTCGGTTGACACAACGATTAAGAACTGCCAATGGTTGAGGCGGGTCAGGCTCTGGGAAATGAATGGATTATGCAGCTTCCTCTACTTGTTCTCCTTCAATGAAAGGTTTGAGACAACACATGAAATACATGATGAATTCTAGTTGGTTGAGGAAGAACCAATTAGTAGGGCATGAACCCTATCCGTTGCACAATTGGAAATGACTTGTAGAACTTGGGTAGCAATTTGGAATGTCGACGGGCAGCCATTGAGAGTTGGCAGTATTGTTGGAGGCGAAGCATAACCTTGTCTCCCACATCATTTTCCACCTGGTGGTGCTTGGACTCATAGGTGGATTTCATCTTTTGCTGGGCATGGGAAAAGTTCTGCCTTAAGGATTGAAGGATTTGACCACGAGCTTGCAAGGCTTGATATACAACATTGATCTTGGAGATGCGTGCACAATAAAAGAGCAACCTGGGCGATGGGCGCCCATATACCACTTCAAAAGGTGTAGCCCTCAAAGAAGAGTGGAAACTGGTATTGTAAGAGTATTTAGCCCAAGCCAACCAGTCCTTTTACTTGGTGGGGTGGTCACTAGTGAAGCATTGCAAATTCATCTCCACAATTCGATTGACTACCTTGGTTTGGCCATCTGATGAGGGATGGTAAGCAGAATTAAAGCATAATTTAGTGCCACTGAGAAAGCTCCTTCTAAGAAAGGCTAGTGAAGCTGACGTCCCTGTCACGAACTACAGTTTTTGGTAAACCATGCAGCTTGAAGATGTCATCAAAGAAGAGGTGAGCAATACTTACCGCGGTATATGGATGGAGAGTGGAAGCAGATGACAATATTTGGAGAAATGATCAAAAACCACCAAGATAACATTCTTCGCATGCTAAGTGGGTAAGCCTTTCGGAAAATCTAAGGATATATCAGCCCATACCTTTGAGGAATAGGTAAGGGTTGAAGTAGGCTGGCCAGTTTTAATGTCTCCACCTTGTTCCTTTGACAAGTTGCCCAAGACTTAACAAAGTTGCGGATGTCTTGTTTCGTACCCTTCCAGTGGAAGTCCTTGGCAATGTGGAAGAGAGTCTTCTGGTAACATTCATGCCCTTGATTATGGAGAGTAGATAAAACCATCTCATGTTATGGAACGAGTTATGGGTCGGTTAGTGTGTCCAGAGGGAGAGGAATTACCAAGTTCTAGGGAATGACGTGATGGTTTCTTAAAACACCCTATGGTGATAGTTTGAGTGCTGAAGAAACTGAGAACTTTCTTAAATTTTGAAGTACTCAAGAGGAGTACTTCTTAAATACAAGAAAGAAAAACTAACAAGAGGAGTACTTCTTAAATACAAGAAAGAAAAACTAACTCCCTAGAGGAAATTGGGAAAGCGGAGGCTAACCTCCTAACAGCATGGAAAAGAAAATGGGAAAGTGGTGGCTGACCTCCTAACAACCTATGAAACATGTGGGAAGTATGACCAAAACTTGATGTGTCCTAAATTTGCCATGTGTGAATCTGTTGTAGACTTTAGGGCTGCTAACAGATTATACTTGCATAGTCTTTTTATTTTGCAATAGTCTGCTCGTGTCGTAAACTAATTGCATCATCACCATGGAATGAAATGTAATGTTTTGTTGGTCATGGTGGTACGGTGATTGCATAACAACCTTTCATGTAAAAACCCAAAGTCCATGCCTGAAGTCTGTGTTATGAACATTTTCTCTGTTATCATGTCTTTTTCAACTTGATAAATGTATCTTCTAAGAAACATACTTGATAGGATCTAATGATTAGGAACAAAAACTTCCTCAGCTTTGGTGCAAGCAATGGACCTCAATCCATGGTTTTGAACATCTACATGGAAGGTTATGGATGTCTTTAACAAATTATGGCTGATTTTATATACGATTCTGCGATGAATCATCCATGCTGTAGGTATCAATGTTTTCAGATTTGCAGGGATAAAACATAAATGTGTCATTTGTTTGCATATCATTGGTGTGCTCGAGTCTGGAAAATGATTGTGGAATAGTAACTGCCCTTTAACATAATAAAGCTGGAGATGAAATAGGTTCTTTTTCTGCTAGGAAACGACAGATAACAATAGAAATTTCAAAATGAAATTTCATTATTCGAAAATAAAACTACAAACAAGGTAGTATTTTACAAAGAATATAACATATAACGAGAGTTGAATATATTATTATAATCTTGGGGAAGCCATGGCTAACGGAAAAGAAAAACATGGAAATGTATGGAAGAAGATAAAAATGCATGAAAATCCTTATTGGGAAAATGAATACATGCTTGAGATCTGACTTTTATCAGTTTCAACTTTTCCAATTAGCTGGTCCTCCCCTGAACACTACGTTATCGTGTTCAAACAATGGGCCCAAAATGCTGCTTGAATACAGACGTTCCATTTTCTACCGAGTACTTTACCAAAGGCCAAACCCTTAGAATGATTGCAGATGTTTTGAACATATTAAAGCAAACACCTTGATATATCCCACCAGTTAAGGAAGCACGCACAATGTCCGTTGACAACGAAGAAGGATGTGATAAGCATCTTCAATTGTCAAAGAACACTGTTTATACATCTTTTGTTTTAGTGGGAAAGAAATTTCTGTCTTCAAGTAAGAGGCTAAGGATTCAGTTAGGAATTGGCTTTGTCATGCTCATCTTTTTCCAAAACACCCTTGAAATTAGAAGAGCACTCATTTTAAAAGAGATTCCAATCCACATATTATGTTTCCACCCATATTTAGCATTAAGTAATTTCTATCATAGGGAGTTCTATTCTCTTCCAAAATGCCACCACCATTTGCTGTGGAGACCAGTACTTTAACATGTAAAATCCTCAATGCCAAGACCACCAAAATGCTTTTAAAGACATGTTCCATGCCACTTTCCATATTTTATTTCTTCTCATAATTCTCACTCCAAAGGATTGATGACATATTTTAGGCAACTTGAATAAGGTCAAATTATTAGTTTAAGCTTTTGAGAGTGACTTGATCAAAGAGTTGCTTTCTTTTCACAATGCTAATCTGTGATGAGGTTTCTTGATCACCAGCTCCCACATTTTTGCGCTCAACAACATAATAGCATTGAAAATCAGATAATTGATTATGCTAGCTATACAAGTAGCTATGGATGTTGGTCTAGGGTTAGCTTTGTAACAGGGATAAGGTAGCTTTTTGAAAAGCTTATTGATAATCCAGATACTAAGTTAATTTATGTTTTCCACTGAAAAATTTGCAGTTATTATCAGATCACCTGCAAACGGAGATGAAGTATATCTGTTGTAGGCCTTTTCCCATATGAAATGAGGCATAGGTGAGTTGTTTACTAGGAAGTACACCTGTGCTAAAGGAGTAGATGCCATGAACCATGACACTCTTATGGGAAAAGGCCTACAACAGACATATGTGTGCATATGTTAGTAATTTTTGCTTGTTGAATATGCAGAGGACTTCCTGGACGAATATATAATGCAAAATTTTCTTCCCCTGCTTGTGCCCATGAACCATGACACTCTTAACATATTAAAAGATGACAAGAGGAAGATTGTCCTGACCATAATGGAGGATGAATCTGATGAGAAGTCACAAAATTTGATGAAGTTATTGAAGGCAGCTGCATCTGCTAATCGTGACTTGGCATTTGGCTATGTTGGAGTTAAACAATGGAAGGATTTTGCTGAGACTTTTGGCGTTGATAAGAAGACAAGACTGCCAACAATGATTGTTTGGGATGGAAATGAGGAATATTTTTCTGTAAGTAATGATATTAAAAAAATCACTCTACAAATGTTGACATGATCAGAATCTTTTAAATTCCTGGATGTTTTTTTATATGAAACCTTTCCTTTGTCTTTTGCCATTTATCAATTTTCCGGCTATTTATATTCAGGCCACCAGTAAACTAGCTATGTGTATTCTTCTCATGCTTCCTTGGCCCGAGCATTTTGTAGTGCCCTTACCCCGAAATCTTTCGTAATTATTTTCAGTTTTATAAAAACATGTTATGCATGCTTCCTTTTTTTTTTTTTTTGGGAAACCATATTATATGTGCTTTGTTTTTGCAGTGTTAGGTATTAAGCGGATAGGTAATTTCTAGCTTTTCCATTATCAATCCAGTATATGATTTATGTACTCTTTCCTCATTCTTCTTGTTAGTCTCGAAGTTTTTATTACACTTGAATATCAGTTTTTAAGTGAAATGTGTACTCGATTGAGTTTCTTCCTTGAACTTCATCCTTTTTCCTTTGTGAGAAAAACTTACATGCACTGACCTCTTTTCACATTGGCATGTACTGAAGGTCATTGGTTCAGAAAGCATTGGAGAGGAGGACCAAGGGACTCAAATCACACGATTTCTTGAAGGATACAGAGAAGGGCGAACGGAATTGAAAACAGTCAGTGGTCCATCACTGATTGGGTATATCAATTCACTAATTGGCATCAGACTTGTGTACATAATTGGATTTCTAGTTGCAGTGCTTATGCTCATCCAAAACACTTGTAAAGAAGAACCTCTTAGGGTTGGTACTCGGAACAATGCTGATACTGCTACATTCTCTGGAGCTGGAAGCAGTGAGTTTAGACTTGGGGACAAGGAAGACTAGGTCCATGCTTCTCTAGTTGAGATACCCATAAACATAAACATGGATTTAGAGAAACAAAATCAGATTCTTTATTTTTCTTGAAGTTCCGCATGCAATTTCTTCCGAGTGTTTAAAGGCCTCATGTTTTACAATTAGAAGAGACTTTGTGCTTAAATCTTGCAACCTTTTACAAGATACGTTATACCACTACATGGATTCCCTCGTTGCCATTGACCCACTGTTCAATGCTGGATTACACTCCGGAAGACAATCATCGTTTTATAATTTGCATAAAAACTCGGCATATTGGATACCTCGTGGTTTCCGATCACTGTTTTGTCAAATCCACTCAATATTTTCTCAAACTCACATCCAGTCCAAGGAAACTGCTGGGACTCAACTTTTTATCTTTTTCAAGTAGCTGCATTTCCGTTTAATGCTTAGCATCGGTAAAATGGTCTTTTAGTCATTCTTATGATTAGAACAAGCACAAGTGTCTGGCATGTCCGGTTTTCCTGATCAAGTTAATTTATGACCTAATGGCAGCCATGGAGAACCTAACACTCTCAGAGGAAAGTGCGTCTTCCCCGTTCCTAACCTTCGAATCCGTTCAAGACAAACCATCTGACGACATGTGGCAAAAACAAGGTAGGGAGTCTTTAGATCGTTACTGCATACTCTAGAATTGATGTGTCCACGAAAATGCCATAGCTTTTGGGTAAACGTGGGACTACTCCAAATGATTAACACGAAAACAAATTTTCGATCAGAGGTAAGATTCAGCATTATTTTGGCTCTGTTACATATCAGACTCCAGTAAACAATGAGTTTCAAGTATCATAGTACCTGCTAACTGCCAAGTTCTACTACATAATTGATACACTGAACAGAAAATAAATACTATGATCTCCTGTACACTCCTAAGGCCTGATCTCTTCATTGTCAATCAAAAACAGAAAGTACTTTACTGGATAAAATAACAAAATTTTGTAAAAACGGTAAAGACAAGATGTAATTACCATTCCGCTTAGGCAATGACCAAAACATTGTACATTCAAAACAAATGTCATGTCGTTGTCACCCATCTTACATGAAAAGTATTTCTTACATAAATCACCAAACACCAACTTCTGAAAGTGTGAAACAAAATAGTGTAAAAGAGGAGGCTCAATATTAATTTAGCTATCCCAGAAGAAAAAGTAAAACAAGAGAATCACCACCTTTAGAACTCCATTCATACTACTGGGTGGTGGAATTAGTTAGATTCATCCACACAAATCTAAAACCCAATCAATCAAGATACAGTCACAATGTTGACAAAAATTTGTAAAACATCAAACTGTGAGAAAAACAATTATCACTTCAAAACTAGTATCATTAACAGAATTGTGTTCTAATGTACAAATTGTGCATAAGTACGTCGCATACCATAATGCAATAACGCAGTCATCATATCAGAACAAATTGAACCACGAAGCAAATCTTCCGTAGATGTGAACAGCAACGTCAAGTCATATCGTACTTGGCTCCCTTTCTCTAATTTCTCCCTTGTAGTCAATGGCTCCAAATAATATACACAAGGTCAGCTCTAATATTCTGGAAGAGACTGAGCAGAGGCAAAGGGGGAGAAACTTGCAGCAGACTCACTACAATGTAGTGGACGTTGTTGATGACCAAATGAGCTTACTAGAAATGGTGAAGCATGGCTTGGACTTGGGATATATGGGGACATATATCTTGAATTAAGGGGAGAAGCAGATGGGTAACCCAAGGAATGAGGTGAAACCAAATGTGAAGAAACGGATCTTTGGGAAGACATATTTCTCAGATCTACAGAGCTGCGACTTGCACTTAAGGAAGGTGATTGATGGTAGGACCAAAGAGACTGTTGGATGTAGGGAGTGCTTGAAATAGAGGGAATGTGAGAAATAGAAGGAGATCTTGATAACGCTGGAGCAATTTGTATAGCTGATGAAGCTGCAGATCTGAAGGATGACAACACAGAAGACGAAATCACAGAAGCTGGACTGGATGAAAGCAATGGCGTGGATTCTGACGCTGGTGGATCACCTGTGATAGTTCTTGCATCACGTTTGCATACCGGACAGAAGGTCCTCCATGTAGTAAGCCATGAATCCACACAAAAAGCATGGAATTCTGTATAAGGTCCATATTCATATAGGTGAGTCACTGGGAGTATCGAAAAACTAGCATCTTTATCTAAATTATGCTTCAGAAAGATAGATGATCAATACATTAGGAAAAAAAAAACATTACAAATAATATGCAAGAATATTTAAGATTCTGCTAAAAAAAAGTGGATTGGACTTCAAATGCAAGTTGATAAATTTTACTCTTAGCAAAAGCTGCAACTCTATATAATTCTTCTAAGGAAATCTGCACTTTCAAATACGGTGTCCTTTGGAACTTCAAGAACTGATTAACACATGAGTCCATATACCATTACATTGATTTTGACCTTTTAAAGAAGGAACAGAATAAGAACACCACTTCATTACAACCATTTTAAATTGAGAAATTAAATTCGTTATTATAAAAGTGCAATCCGGGTTGAAAACATTAACAAGAATGATTAACAATCAATTTTTGGTTATTAAAATAATCCATCAAGGCTGACATTTTCTTTTCACATCTTCTATCAACACCAGTTTTGCACTTCTGCTCCATTTGGACATTTGTTTAAGCTAACAATGTGAACCATACTAACTTCCCCCCCAAAAAAATGTATACCATACTACCAAAGCTACAATGAGCATACTTTAAAAAAAAAAAAAGAAGAAGCTACATTGAGCATATATGAGACAGTTTTCCACGGTAAGCAGCGGAGTGGCAACCTTACAATTGGACAAGTTATCTGATCCAACAGTGTAGCATACTAAGCTAGAATTATATCAACACGTGGATATAATGCAATCAATATGGTCGAAGCTGACCTCAAACAATATAAAATGCTAATATGCTTTAAAAACATCATCTTTGTTTACACTGAAACCAATTTATTAAAGGTACAAACAGGCATGTCATTGCAACAAATCAACTAGATTGCACAGAATAACATCACTACTGGTTTCAACCAACCAACAATCCACATTCAAATCTTAAATCTGGTTCAAAAGAAAACTCGAATTCTTGTGCAGTAGTCACTCAAGATCAACCAAGCTTGCTTTTAAGGCATATAGCTTTTATTGGGGTGATATAATAAAATTGACGGTGGAATTATGGAAACAAGTTGACACATAATTGACCTACTAGTTAAAGCATAAAATCGGATGCTCTTATTTGTATCTAAGCATATTCCATTATATTTTCGTCCCTTGAGTGCTTGCTACAATCTTCTCGTTACACTGCGTGAATATATTGTCATTTTCAGCTCATGGACCTGAAGAATATATAGTAATCTAGAAGAAAAAAGGAGTACCAATGATGCTGGAACTAAAATGCAATACCATTGCGATTGTCAACTCCATTTTAAAAAATTCCTCCAGTGTTCCAACTCATGCAACAATTCTAGACAAGTTTCTACCTAATAAAGAAACACCAAAAAATATCAGAAAGACGCATCTCAATAATACATTTGGTGTTTCGCTTCAAAACAAAACTTATCCAAGTGATTAAGAATTCATTCTGCCTCAGCAGAGTGAGCACATCAAATAGTGCATCTACGCTACTTCCTCGCCTGTCATTTCAAGTTTCAAGTATAACATTGACCAATCTTTGAGAGGAAACATTTGATTCAAAGACCCCTCAATCACTAATAATCACATAGCATCAATTTCAGAATGTCCTGAACTCATCACCCTACTTTCTACTTATCTTCTGTTTCTATACTCTTTACAGGATAAAAGACAACAATCACAAATTTGGATGAGAAGTTGGCTTGACATATACAATCATAGCCAAACATGTACCACTTTCAAGCCCACTTGAGAGAATCATTTGACAATATAAAGTATGACACTACAATACTTTAGATCAGTAAAGAAAAAGTATGGAATTCAGCAAACTCCAGTTAGTGCTCATACAAATCCATGTAAATAGATTAAATTCGATCAGCAGGAGCAGTGTTATCTTCAGTATAGAAGAAAAGACATACTGTGACGACATGGAAGAATCCTAAGCTTTTCTCCAACACTGTAGTCCTCAAGGCATATGGCACATGTTCTTGAAGTGCAATTATCTTCTAGAACAGAAGTAAATATCAGGCTTGGCATTGCCTTCACTAAGCGGCTGCTCATCCCATGGAATTCCCGGACCCGAGAAGTACGAGGACGATCTCTTCTTATATGATGCCTACGAACAAAGAAACAAGTAGCAAGTACTGCAGACATGGCAAGTAATGAAATAAAAGAGATTGCCATGATAGACCACGCTGCATTTTCAAAGCTTGGAATCAACCACAGCTCTATGTCTGTCATGTCAGTGTACTGCTTAAGTTTTTCTCCTGAGGCTTTAGTAACAAAAACGGCATGAATTCTTATACCCTCCGAATTCCCTGCCACTGCAAGATTTGGTAATAAGAGTAATAACCATGTGATAATAAGTGTGAGTGATTAGCAGATCAAATGAGATTAACTGTCACAGAAGATTAGCTTCTCAAAAAGAAATGTTGTACCGTGTGAGAATAAATTCGAAAAGAATAACGGTCTCATGTACATGTTTTGCATAAAACAGCCACATCTTGAGCACAAAGCTATACCACAACATTGATAGCAAAAGACTGCTCTCCAGCATATATTACGAAATAAAATGATAAGAAGCAATTCTTCATGACCAATTTGCAATCAAATAGAAGTGTCCTCAATAAAGGAGAATGGGAATTCCAATTTTCCCTGAATTCTTCAACTTAAATAATAAGGATTTCTTTTTTATCTGTGTTATTCATTCTCCAGTGATAAGTAGGAAATCAAAGAGATTGTATATGCCTCTTCTATATGGAATATAACATAGACAGATATGAATCAAAGATGCTGTAGCTGCCAGGTTCTTTGAAAAGTGCAGCCTATGAACAGAATAATTTAGCTTCCCCATTAAAAAAGCTTAACTCAATTGTTTTGCACTATAAAAACCTCAAGATCCACTCATCATTCAGAAAAAAATTCTACTTGTACACTAATACATTGAGTTAAGTTTTTCTGCAAACCCATTAGTTGGGCTAAATTATCTTGTAATAAGAGTAGCTAATTTCATATTTCAGCAACTTTCCTGTTCTAGTCTTCATTACACTTTTACTATCTTAGTCCTTTCACTATTTGAAATATCTCAATGAAGTCCTCACCATTAACTCCATTAAGAAATTGTCTATATCTTCCAATCCCCAACTTTGTAGCACTATACTCTTAATAGTCGAATGAAAAATAAACAAATTCATAATGTTAAGAGGACAAAAGTAATGAGTACAACTAGTAGGAAACTTATAAAAATTTACTTTTATTGAACTTACAATGACGTTGATGTTAAGACTTAATTGATCTTTTCAATGTAGAATAACTGAAATAGAGAAAAATTATGATAATTCACTTTGATGTATGGAATCCAGAACCTATTTGTTCTCTGAGGAACATAGGACTAACTTAAGAAGTCGTAAGTAGGAGGATTACAGAACAGATATCCCTCGATTATTCTGTGGTAGAAAATGATAGGAAACTGCTCAACGAATAATTAAAGGATGTTTCAATTCTCCAGAGATAGAAGGGAGAAAGTCACTAACAATGAGTAAACTCTCAAAAAACTTATATAATGCACCAAAGAAAAAGAGGAAGTTCCTAATTCCTTTCTCTAAAAGAATCAGAATTGAAAGAACAAAACAAGCTCCTTCTAATAATGTTCAACTTGATTGTTTAGATTCTCAAAAACATATAGGGAAAGGTCTTTGGAAACAGGGAACATGGGAGGATGACAAGACTGAACTCTTTTATATTGAACCAATCTATCAAATTGTCATGGTAAATAGCATGTTGCATTAAAAGTTACAGATACTGCAGTGACAACAATTAATTTTCAGAGCCATTACATTGTTCTGGTCTGCTATTATGTCCCAACTCATTTTGCATTTCTTAATACAAAAGCATGAGCAGTCTTATAATCTCAAATTTAAGCATGTGAAACTCAGCCGCACTGCTAAAAACACACTTAACAGTCATCATGTTTCATAAATCAATAAAGAACCCAAGTTTGTTAGTCACAAAAATTGATTTTACTCGGCTTTGGAAAATTTAAAAGCATTAAGTTGATAAAAGCCAGAAACTACAATATTTTTTCAAGGCCTAAATATACAGCATCCTTTTCTTATTTTCTTATGGCCTAAATAAATCACAGTCTATTTATATGGCCCAATATACAACAATATATGGAAAATTTTAAAAACAGTCAAGTAGATAGAACTTGATTTCTTTAGTTAAATTTGTCAATGCATTCTCAACACTTGAAAAAGCACCATGAACTCTCTACCTCTCTTCACCTTCACTTAGTCTATTGTAGGTATTCTAAGTTGATCGTGATTGCATCCATAGTACTTACAATCTCCAGAATCTTGCTAACAAAATTCTTATGTTCAAAGTACCAAACTTGATGCTTCTTTTATAGGTTAGCTTCTTTAATTAGATTCTCTAATTGAGGTATATGACCACTCTCCCTATTGTAAGAGCTGAAGAGGAGGACACAAACCCTTATTGACTCCTTGCCACATTTGGGATCTGATGCTACTCTTAAGGGATAAGCTACCGGGATAACTAGAGAATTGTCTGTTGTTTACCTTTGCAATATCAACAAATCACAGCCCACATCCTATATGCAGGTTATTGCATGGACATGTCAACGTGTCAGCACATCTTTGCTCAATGAATGAACCAAGATCTGGCATCCACTTTATCGACAACTACAATCTCTTTTAACATCCTAGCCTCTAACCGTGGGAATAGCCATCACCTTGTACTTCACGGTGCACACATTTCAGTTGTTTTAGACATATCTGAATGCTAGAAGATATGCATTTTTTTGGGCATTAAAGAAGTTTGTAAATGTGCGTCAACTAAGGAACCAGGGTGCTAGATTTATTTAAGCACAAGAATTATACAAGTAGGAACTGTTTTAGCCCTAAGAAAACAGCTTGCAGAAACTCGGAACTCCTATGAAAACCGACGAGGGGGAGGTCAAAACAGCATAATACCATGACAAATTAAAGGCAAACGCTGCAATTAGAGACAAATTTCCCAGGGAGAAAAAACTACATTTGCACAACGGTAAAAAAAATTAAGAAATGAAATAAAATAATTGAAATTTCACCTAGTTAGATCATTACTTGCAACCAACATGCCGTCACCCTCATTGTCATAAACAACAGCAGCTTTGAACCCCGCCTTTTGCGCTCTTCTAACTTTATCCTCAAAGCCGCATCCTCCTCTTATAATCAGCACAAAAGGTGAACTGGTATTTAACGCTTCTTTATCGACTTTATTTGTCAGGGGCGAGCAAGCATCAAGTGGATCAGCTAGATACAACACCCCACATATACCTGAACCCTTTATTGTAGGAGCTGAAAATAAGCAAGTAAAAGCATGGTTCAGTGCCCAGACAGTTGGATAAGATAAAAGTAACAGAGAATTTATTCTGTAACCACAATAGAAACCAAATCCATTTTTATCATATCTCTTTGAACATCAACGCGAGATAGAACAAAAACTACACCAAAGAAGTGGTAACTGAGAAGACCAAGCCAAAGAAATCAAAACTAATTAACCAGTAATTCTAAGAGGGAGATGAGCGAAAGTTTCAAATTTGAAGTTGAAGAGATGGGCATAAAAGCTTTAAAACCCTACTAATAAACAAGGAAGAAAAGGCCGGCCAATAATATCTCTAAAGAGTTGAATCAGCACCGAAATGAGGGAAAAGTAAAGAAAAGAGGGAAACGAAAAAGTCACCAAAATTAGCTTCAACATCATCAAAAGACATGGTGACGTTGTTGCCGATCAAAACAACATTGGCTGAAGTCACAAAACAGCAAGCAAAGACAGAAATGTGCAAAACCCAAACAACAAGCACAACACGTTCCATTGATTCTCCCAATTACAGGAAGAAGGGGAGGGGAGGAGAAGCGGGAAGGGGGTATCTAGGGATTAAAATGACAGAATTAGGGTATTGATCGTGAAGAGAATGGATACATCAGCTTCCATTTGGAACCAGAACAGATTGGACTAATAATTTTTTCTTTTTTCTGGTTTGGCGGTTTAAAACGATTATAAGCTAAAAAATTATTCAATCATAATCATATATTTATGAGATAATGCGCGTTGTGATTATCTTCAATACTTACTACAAGACAAAAAGGGTCGGGAATGGAAATGTTCTTAAACTATCTTTCTCTCTCCGTCAACTTGTTCTACTAAAACTGACCGCAAAACGACAAAAAGTATATATTAGATTTAGACTCATGCTACACGTCCAAACTTGTTGACGAAATGAATCAGTAGACTATAATATAAACGAACAAGGAATGACCGACATTATTTGTAAATTTTAGGAAAATAGCAAGGTTCTTCCTCCGTTTTAGATAGATGCACACTTATTAAGAAAGTTAGTGAAATGTTTGATATATCCTTATTAATTACATGTTGAACTGTCTTGAAAATATAATCTGTGTAATTAGGATGTGAGAGAAATTAAGGGGTAATTTTGGAAATAAAATTATAAATATGTATAAAAAATCGTAATCGACACTTATTTTAAATAATTAAAATCTTTCTAAAACGACTTTTATTTTAGATAGGAGGGACTACATGAATATGATGAGGCGAAGAATTAAGAGCACATACTTCATATGCTAAAACTTTATGTTTATTACCTAATGAATGAAAAATTAGCAAATTAGTCAATTTGCTTTGCTTTTTTTCAAAACTTCTATCTTTAAAACTGGATGTCTGGAGCATATTTGCTCTAGTGGTTCTAGGTGATTTTCTTCTTCATACCTCTTTACCAACAATCAACCTTTGCTCCCTTGTTAATTTTACTTTTTTCTCTTAACTTGTTTCTCACCTTTATCATTAAGCTTCATCTACTTCCTCTTGTATTGTTTCCTATTCTGTGGCTTTTCCTTGTGTTATTTTTCTTCTTCCACCACTCTTTTTTATATCTTTGTATTATTGTTCTTTATAATCTACCTAGAGGTCAACCAATCCAAACGATATTTCATTTGCCTCCATTCCCTACTCTATTACTTATTTTCTTTGTTACTAAATAGCTAAAGCATTATCCCGTCCTAACCAAACCATTAACCTAGTAGTCACGCAAGACTTCCCCTTCATTAGAGACGGAGCCACAGTGGGGCACTTGCCCCACTGACTCTAAAAAATTTTACAAAAGAAAATTATTATTTTAAATTTTAAACTCATAAAAAATTTTAAATTTTGATCTTATTAAAATTTTGGCCCCACTAAATTTGTTTTTGCTTCCTGTGAAATTTTACTCTCACTTAAAAAAATTTCCGGATCCATCCCTACCCTCATTGGTTAGTCCCAAAACCATTCCTCACCTAGCAATATAAACCCGATAACTTCCTCTATAAACCTCACTAACCTCCCTTACCCAATACCTTAAACTCTCCTCCAAATAGCCTTAGTCACCTGAATCTTTAAAACTTTCCAACTTTATATTGATAGGCAAACATCTAGCTTTCCCAATGATGAACACTTAGGCTTATTACTGAATCTTTAAAACTTTCCAACTTTATATTGATAGGCAAACATCTAGCTTTCCTAATGATGAACACTTAGGCTTATTATCAATGGAAGAATCAGGAGCTAAGAGAAGTTTTCATCAATACAAACATTATCTTCTTGTTCAAATTTGAATATGAATCTAATGCCCAAAAAAATTTAGGCAGGTCTATAGCACGATAATAGCTAGGAAACTATTATTCCTCTAGAAATGGAAGCCAATCATACAAATAGAAAGCATGAAGCAAAAGTACATCCCTTATTTTTCAACATACATAAGATACCTTACAATATTGGTCTACTAAAAGCCTAAGTTACCTAATAACTTTTGTTAGAAAACTAGAATACATGGATGAGGCCATATTAGGTATGAAATGAGTGAATTATGCTAGGATTTGTATGATGGTTAAGGTTGATTAAGAGCTACCAAACATGATACCTATTATGAGGTTTAAAGAAGAAGATAAACTATTGGAGGATTCCATTTTAGTAACTTATCAACGACAAATTACATCATCAAAGTAAGAATGAACATCAATAAGCAAAAAGTTTCAGAGAGGTGACTACTTTGAATTAATAGGCTCAGTTCTCCTTCGGCATGAAGAAACCTTAAACAAAATGCGTCCTCAAAATTAAAGCAACATGATATACCTCCATTTGAAACTCGTGAAAAAGGATTAGAAACAAAAGTAAATCCTTAACCTACTGATGATATGCATTTGAATGAGGGAATGAGAAAGGATAATGATTCACTAATTTAAACTACTAATTAGATCCCAAAGTTGAAGCTCCATCTAATCAATTAGAAGAATGCAACATATGTAATAACTTCAAAGTAGCTACTAAGAGGAACTATAATAGGAAAAACGGAGTTAAAAACTCTATAACATATTTCCCCTCCTATTGCCTTATCATCTCATAGAATGCTAACAAGTAGTTCATGAATATTTATAGAAGGCCAAACCTTTTCTAATAGGTCTTTTGGAAACTAAACTTAAAGTGGAGAATTTCAAGA
Source organism: Erythroxylum anguifugum (assembly GCA_027478595.1). Lineage (NCBI taxonomy): Eukaryota > Viridiplantae > Streptophyta > Magnoliopsida > Malpighiales > Erythroxylaceae > Erythroxylum > Erythroxylum anguifugum. The sequence continues at coordinate 39,340,700 of JANIPN010000003.1, forward strand.
AACTAAGTTTATTGAGCAGAACTGGTCAATAATTTCAAATCATCATTTGCATTACTATGGCTAAATAATTATAACATTTGATCATGTAGAATTGAGATCTTACATATCATAATGACTAATCAACTCATTCATCTTTTAATAAGAACCCTAAAGGAGAAATTTAATATTTAGTTCACTTTTGTTTATGCTTTTAATAGAGATTCATAAAGGAACTCTCTATGGAATAAGTTGATGGATAGTCACGAAAGCATAGATACTCTATGGTTAATCCTTAGGGATTTGACTAACACACTCCATCCTTTTGAAGTTGAGGGAAATGTTAGTTTGAGAAACTTCGATGATGACTTCAGAAATTTTGTTTACCAAATTAAGATTACTAACCTAAAGATGGATGGATAGTTCTTCACATGGAGTAATAAATAGAGTGGAATATGGATTATAAGAAACAAACTCGACAAAGCCTTAAAGAATGATCACTAGTTATTCATATTCACTTTTTTCCCCTATGGAGAGCTATTGCATTTAAAATTTTGGGGTTCATAACAGTTTCTGAGGGGATTGTTCCACTGCTCCTTGCTTAGTCCTCACTCATATTATTTGACAACAGGGTGACGCAGGAATTGATGTTCTCAACTTTAGTCTCCCATTGCTCCATTCTCTTTTCTAGTACTTTGAATCGAGCAGCACTCTTTGAAGAGTCTTGTTGAATTAAAGAAGCTATAACGTTGAACTAATTATTGTTCAAAGTCCTTTCTTCCTTCACCAAAGTCATCATATTGTGCAGCAGTTAGTTGGTGTCTTCTTTAGGTGGGATGGTCAGGGCTTACTGTTGGTTGGGAAACTGGTTAGCGGAAGTACCAGCTCCTCCTCCTTGTTGAAATCTGTTTGGAGCACTGCCCTATTCATTCCTCCAACTGAACTTAGGGTTTGCCTTCCATACCTCGTTATAAGTGTTAGAGTAAGGGTCCCATTTCTGATTTGTTCGTCCTGGATATACTGCAGACACCTCCTCATACCGATCGGGGCAAACACTGGATATGTGCATTACTGACCCACAAGTATCACAACTAGGTGCAGTAAGATCCATAGAAGATGATGGTGATGCATATTCATGTTCTTCAATTCTGCAGTGATGAAAGAAAATTGTGAAGTGATTATGTTCTCCAATGAGTCAACCTTAGACTCCAAACTTTCCATTCTTTTAGATTGTGCTGTTAAAGCTCCCAACTCATGTACTCCTCTGGTATCTCTCACTTGTACTGGTGATGATTCAAAGTCATCTTCTTGATTAAATCCCATGCCTCTGTAGCTGTAAGATCAATTAAAGAACCCCACGATGCTGCATCCAACATACCTTTATCTTGAATTTTCAGCCCATCATAAAAGAACTGCATTAACTGCTCATCAGGTATCTAGTGATGGGGACAATATATCTTGGAAGCGATTCCAATAATCATAAATGGATTCATCATAATCCTGCTGTGATGAATAGATCTCCTTCCTTATCGATGAAGTTCTGGAAGCTGGAAAGTACTTTTACAAAAAAGCCTTCCTCATATTAGCCCAACTATGGTAGGCATTTGCCACATGCCTAGGGAGGCTTATGTACCACTCCCGTGCTTTTCCTTCCAGGGACAAGTGAAAAACCTTCCATAGTACCTGATCAAGTGAAGCTCCTACCGGTTTCATACTCTGACAGATCATGGATAGAGATTACAAATGCATGTAGGGATTTTCTCCTGTCAAGCCATTAAATTTAAGAAGAGAGTTAATGAGTAATCCTTTAACTTTAAAATTAACATCAAAATTAGGACAAGCAGCAGTAAATGGGCCATAGTTCACGTCAGAAGTTGTTGCTTCCCTAATGGTCCTCCGTCTCTGATTCCCATTATTTTCTCCAACTCTCTCACGCTCCCCATTTCCTCCATTATCGCCATTTCTAGGTTGGTTAGTATGAAAGTTAGGATTTTGCATAAAAGCTAGGTTCTCAGCCATGATCACTCTTTCTACCAACTCACTCTCACTACTTGGTTGACTAGACTCATTTTCCACAACTACCTTACTTCTCTCTTGTTCTTTCCTCTCTTTTCTAATCTTCCTCAAGCGTCTCTCAATTTCAAGTTGGAAAGGAACAAGTTTAGCCCTACAGGGCATGCACAGAAACAATTCAAATGAAAAGAAGATGTAACAAACTTTACTCATAAGCACACAAAGTCAAATAAAAGGTGAGATGTGACGGATACAAGTGTATAGATGTGTGAAAGTATGCATGAAGAGTAAAGTGTGCAAGTAAAATGTATGTATGAAAAAGCAACAAAGAAATGTTCAAAACTGTGTAGGTGTAAAGATGCTAAGTATGCGATGTGTAAAAAGTTCAGTATGCTTCGTATGAGTTTTCAAAATTTATACTATTCAAAGAAATTAAAATCCTATACTATTGACAAGTATAACACTGAATTGTCTAAAATGCAAGCTAAACCAAGGTTCCTAGCCTCACTTAGCAGCAAAAATGACAACAGCTAACCTGAAGAACCAATTACTTGGTTCCCCAGCAACAACGCCACTTTGATTCGAAGCCTTTTTGTTCTTACCTTTGGAGGTCAAATCAAAAATTTAATTCCAAGGATTGCAGTATAAGTGCAACCTCGGGTTATCTCACTTAATCGGAACCTAATGAATTGATCAAAGCTAACTATGTGTCATGAAATGCAAGCTAAGGAAAGGGGGTTTTGATGTTTGTAAATCTTGGTAAAATGAAATTAATTGTAAGGAAAATGTAATAAAGAGTATTTTTGGATTTTTGGGATAACATGCTTATATTCCATGCTATTTTTATTATTTCTTTACAAATATGGACAGATGCACTAAAACGTTAGTGCCTTACGTCATGTTTCGTATTGTTTCTCTTACTAGATTTTTAGAAAAACATAAGCACTAACACATAAGTGTCTTATATTATGTTTGACATTATTTTTCAGTTTCATGTAACACAACCTCTCATCCACTCGTTTATATAATCATATTTTCAAAATTGAGTTTTAGAAAGTAAAGTGGGTTTGCAAACACTATGTTCCAAGTCATGCCCAACCTTCTTTAGCTATTCTTCATTCCAAAAATGCCCATGTCTAAAATTGTACCTAGCTAAGATTGTAATTTCTCCTTGATTTTATTTGTAAAGCTCTTCAATTCTTATATAACTTATCACCAAAGCAACATTGTCCCAATTAGTTAAAACATAGCACAAAATGATTAAAATAAGATATAAACATGAAAATATAGTAAAAGACTCTATTGATCCCTAGATGATAGATGATAAGGGTGAATTGTGTATGTTCTCTTTTTATCCTATTTGAAACTAACTAATAAATTACTTACTTCAACAAAATTTTTGACAGATTTGAAAAATAATTACAAAATAAACCCGATAATTATAAAAGAGAGTAGGTTATGAAAGAAAAATAATAATTTATAATGGTTCCACCAAACAACCTTTAACGTACATCCACTTCCCAAGCTCTATTTAGGGGGCGTTTGGTTTGAGGGTTTGGGAATAAAGGAATGGAATAATTGTGAAAAATAGTGTTTGCTTTGAAGTTTTCAATTCTAAGGGAATGGATTTATTCCATTAAATTTGAGAATCTACTAAACCCTCCAAAAGGGGTGGGTATCAAGTTTCCATTTCAATCTAATGGTTACTATTTATACCCCTCTCCTACATAAGCAATTTTTATTCTTAATTATATTATTAAACTCATCATCATCATCATCTTTATTATTATTATTATTATTAATTGTTGTTGTTATTATTATTATTAATTGTTGTTGTTGTTGTTGTTGTTGTTATTATTATTATTATTAATTATTGTTATTGTTATTATTTATTATTATTATAAATTTTAAACTTATTATTATTATTATTCTTATCCTTATCCTTATCCTTATTCTTATTCTTATTCTTATTCTTATTATTATTATTATTATTATTATTATTATTATTATTATTATGATGATGATGATGATGATGATGATGATGATGATGATGATGATGATAAAAATATAACAATCTAAATGAAGTTTAACAAC
>JANIPN010000003.1:39427324-39438266 GCA_027478595.1 Erythroxylum anguifugum
AATAGTACCTTATATAGGAGGTTCCTGCTAGGTTTAGGTCATTGTACGTGAATGAGAGGTTGCCACTTACAAGTGGGTCGTGGATATGTGGTCCTAGGCTTGGGCCTAGAATAGCCGACCCAACCACTTTCCATATTATATGCCTTCAGTTAATGCTTAAAATTGCTGCCTACATGCCAGAGGGTAAGGGTAAGGCAGAGCTACGAGATGAAGAACTCTCTCTCATATATAATAATAGTCCCTTTAAACTAATATTGAGTGCTGAGTTGTATTGCGCGTACAGTTGTGCATGAACATCACTGATCACCAAGTTGTAGTACATGTACTAGGACTCTTTTGTTAAAACCTCTATTGATATATGTGATTAAAACTTCTATTATTTTTATATGCTATTTGCAATCAATTTTAGGGTTTGGGTTTGAAGCCCACGTGGACCAAGTGTATCTTAACTCTTTAGCACATGGTACTGTAAGTTCATTGGGTGGCTAACTATTTGGACTCTAGCTAGTGGAGACCTGATACTGAGGGCATGTCAGGACTGTAAGTTCATTGGGTGGCTAGCTAACTATTTGGACTCTAGCTAGTGGAGACCTGATACTGAGGGCTTGTCAGGACTAGTAGCTGCAACGGTGCTGGGTCCAAGATTTTGATGCCCTCCTGTATTTGGAATTGTAACCTGATATAAAACTAATAGATTTTCCCTTGTCCAGTTATAGGAAACAAAAACTTACGAATGCTTTACCCAATATCTGCACTCCACTCGGTAAAGGTAGTTCCCTGGCTTGTTTATAGATTTGACCGCATTACCCAGTTGAATGTGTAAGTGCCTGTCCATTTAATGCTTTCTTAACCATCTAGTACGAGTCCTGCTCTGCTCTGCATAAATAAATGCGCAGCCAATATGGTCCACGATCAAAATTGCCTACTAATCCTGCAGTCTGTTTGCCCTCGCGCTTAAGGCAAACTGATGTCCAACAGAAAGGAATAATTAATGCTCTTGAGTACGAAATTCATAGACCAATTGTTCATTCTCCTAAGCAAATCGCGTTAGTCTATAAAAGGAGCAGATAAAAAGTAGTCGCACTTACTAATCTAGTGCAACTGCAAGTATGAGAAACAGAACAAGGAGGACTGTTTTTCCGAAGGATGGAATTCTAGAGGGGGCAGAAGAGTTGTACTGAGAATGGTTGGCGTTCAGATGTTCTCTAATAGATTAGTACTGGACATGAGGATGTATTTGGCTTTTCTGGTGGTGACTTGAAGTATTCTTATTTCTTACGTTACTTTTTCTTTAAATTTCATGTACTGTCCCGGATGAAATAAGTAAATTGAGAGATTTTAGTTTTAGACTGTAGGAAGTCAGGTCCAACATAACAGTGGAGCAGCTAACTTGCAAAACTTTCGCAGGAGGTTCCACAAAGAGCAAGTGATTTGATTTTAGGCTGGGAATAAAATCAAGTTTGTCCCCGGAAGAGAGCTTTTGTATGACTGCAAGCCAGAGTGCTTGAAAAATTGAAATTCCAGAAGCAAATATCTGTGAGATTCACCTAACCAATGAAGAGTTGTAGTTAAGTGTAGAAAAGTCCAAATTCTTTTAGTTAATAAGAACTTGATTAACTCATTAAAATTTGTATCAAAACTTTTACTTAGGATTTAATGCTAAAGGGCTGAAAGTATACTATATAAAGCCTTTTAAGTTAGAGACTTAGAGCCTGTTTGGATGGGCTTATATCAGTAGAACTTTTGTCAGTAGAGCTTTTCTAAGAAGCTAGTTGACTATTTAACTGTCAATTACAAAAACTTTTTTAAAAGAGCTTCATACAGTAAACTGTTTGGTAACATAAAAATAAAAACATTTTTATTAATTTTAACTATACCTTATTTTGTATTAAAAATTATTTATGCATATAAATAATATTTAAAGTATATTAAACAATATGCAAAGCACAATATATATTAGGTTTACATATGATTTGAAATAATTCAACTACTATTAGGTCTTTTATGAAAGGAATGAGTTTACATTTATTTTACAATTGTTTGACAAATTCACTTTCATTTTGTAGGAAATTATTTAAAAAGATGTCTCATTTTCTTATAGGAAATAAAACTAATATAAAAAACAAATATTAAAACATATAAAAAAGTTAAATAATATTATAATCCCAAAATAAATATTCAAATTAAATAAATAGTTACATACATAGTAAATTATGCATTTTATTGTAGTACAAGAAGATTTGCAATATGTTCCCTCGTATCATTCATCTCGTTATTTTGTTATCAACTACTCTCACGTGCCTAGCAAGATTTCTAAAATTTTGCTGAATATGAAACTCTTCCCTACGTTCTCCACCATAAAATGCTACACTGTCCGAATTGGTCCTCAAACGTGAATGAAGCTATCGATATTCACCTTCCAATTGCTATTCTTTGGACATTAGCTTCCAAAAAGTATGAGAGAAGTTTTTAATCATGGCTTCTGCTCCCAGTACATAGCCCTGAAGACCAATAGCACATGAAAAAGATTCCATAATCATTAAAGACAGAAAAATATTGAAATTAAGATCATATACCAGTATCCAAAAGAAATATTTTAGGCTAGTATAAGAACATAAGCGCCAAGTGTAAAGGAGGCAATCGGCAACTTGTTGTTCAGGATTGGTAACCCGACCATCAACGTTTGATATCTTATAATAGGCCATGTTCTGAAAAGAAAAAATCAGGAAACTGAGTACATATATTCCAAGGTTAAACAAAGATGGTACATTCTTCAGATAACATCTAAACAAGATTAGTTTTGGCTTAAATGTTAGCCAATGTTCTAAACTGAAGACTGTGATGGTGAATATTAGGCACTAACTTGCAACTACCAGATCTTTGACAAAGCAGAATTTCTTAAAATTAGTACCTGTACATAATATCTCTAAGCTCTCCAATCAACCAGTGGGAGAGCATAAAATGCATACATAAGCAAAAACATCATAAAAAAATGCAATGACATTATCTTAAATAAGATAATAAATCTTTTGCAAGAAAAGAGTCCACTGAAAAAGGCAAAAAAATCCAATACAGGCTTACAACAAATGAAAAAATTAGAACCAAATTGCGACATTCAACTGACGTAACTGAATATCTTACATGTTGGCAAAGTTTATCCTCATATTAGAAAAAGAAAAGTTACATGTTGACGTAACTTCGGACTAGCCAATCTCGCCTAATCCCATTTTTGCTAGAGGCTCCAACCCATGTATCCATTTCTACTATCTCACCCTTACAAACAGCTTCTTTAGATAAATTGTTAGGTCCACTTCGGTTTTAGGTTTTTAGTGACTTTTACTTTCCTTAGACATCGCAATTGACTGTCACTAATTTTTCTATTTTCATATGACAATATTAAAAGCATTTGAACTCCAATATGCCTCTGAAGCTATTTCCAGGATAGATGATGATACAGTGCACAGCACAATGCAAGTACATAAAAAAAATATTTCTTTAAAAAAAGTTACTGAAGTTAGTACTTCTAGTGGGTTCTTAGGGAGCTCTCCAGGTTTGAATTAATTCTCTTGCTAGTCCCAGGTGGTAATTTAAAGATTAAAAAACATGCAAGCAAATAATGAAAGAAGCATCCCTCTTCGTTTTTGATAACAACTGTAATCATTGAATTAGATTGCGTGAAAATGACAATTAGGAGCAGGACTTACCAGATTGGATAATGATCAACTTGAACATGCATTATTGAGACAACCCAGATGAGCTTGTTCCTAACCATTTCTTGCGTGGCTCCAAATCCATTGCCCAGAAGTCCCGACATCCACACATGGTTCAGTGCTATTTCCTACATTACTTGGGAATATTTATAAGAAAGCTTTTTGTCGTAGTAACGTTCAACACATGTTGTAACGTTCAACTGGAAATATAATCAAACAATTGGCATGCAACAACTCATTTATTACAGAGAGTTAAAGGAGACCTTACATCATTCAACCAACCAGCAAGAATTCTAGTGATTGCATTCCAAGAATGAAAAGATGAACTGCAAACGTCATTGGATAAGCAGTATGATTGGTCGTAGGTAGAAAACTAGAAAAGTAGTATGATTGGTCGTGGGTGATAAGCAGAAGATTACAGGACAACTAGAAAAATATCATCGGTCGTAGGTAGAAAGAATAGTCAGAGATACAACAATCTCCTCAAAATACAATCATACATTACCAAATAAACGATTCATCCAAAAAATGAAATCAACAGATCGATAAATGGAAGCAACTAACATCAGAAGAAAAAAAAAACTAATAGATCGAGAAATGACAAAATAGAAAAAGAAAGCATGTACCTGAAATGAACCAAGTGAATATGGGTTGTGTCCCTTGAGAAATAGGTGGTTACTTTTCTCATGTGAAGATCAATTTGCAAAAGAACCGTGGAAGACAAAGAACTGTGTAAGACGTTGAGCAGAAGCATGGTGACTGATGAACAAAAACAGAACAGACGTTTTGGGGCTTTTCTTTACGCAAGTGATAGATAGTTTAGGAAAAATTAAAAAGCTATTTTTACTTTAAAAGTGCTTTCGAAGTTTACAATTAAATACTTACTTTCTTTATAAAATATTTTTTGCGATTAAAAAAAAGTATTTTTAGACCCTCCAAAATCTCAATCAAACGAACGCTTAGCCATTAATGCGACATTAGTATCTTAGGTGGCAGTCCCACCATACAAAACCTTTTTATTTAAGGATTTAGGGGTCTCTCATTATTGCGCTTTATTTTGAAAGATACACATAAGAATATTGGGAATACTCTTACTTTTTGGCAATTGGCAATCGACACTGTCACTACCTCAGATAACTCTAACAGTATACCTATAGGAACATTTTATGTCATTGTCATAAAGTTAAACATTGAGCTATAAAAAAATGTAGCAAAATGTCGTCTATAATTTTTAGCTACATTTCTGTTTCGTCGCACAATCTTCATTGTTGAAAACTATAAGCGATGTTTTTGAAAATCGTAGTTGGCTAAGTTTGTTTCTCATAGCTAAATATTATTAGCTACGTTTTTACAAACATAACCAAATCTCTTTAGCTATTTTTTTCTAAATCCATCCAAATTTTTTTAACTATGTTTTCATAAATGTAGCCAAATGTTTTTAACTACGTTTTTAAAAATATAGTCAAATGCTTTTAGCTATGTTTTATAAAATATAGTCAAATGTTATATAATGTTGTAATATATTATGTATTACCTTTTTAATCCATAACAATATAATTTGTATATAATGCATCAATATATTTTAATTGTGATTTTATTATACAAATAAATCGTATAAAAATATTATTAATTTAAAATATTGAGCATTGTATATAAAAAGTACAATTATATTAATATCATTAAATTATACTAACAAAAAGAATATTCTTCATATACAAGATATTAATGACAACTTTAACAATTCTTATAAATAAAACAATAAATAAAGAGAAAAAGATAATGAATTCCACTTTTATTCTGTTAAAGAGAAAATGATATAATTATTTTTCTAGACAGTTCACAAAAAATTCCAAGATACTATGACATGAGACTTGACAGATAAGCTGAAGGAATTCCCTATGTCTGGATTTTCAAGATGGCTCATTGCATGTTCGAAGGCATTGCTTGAAATAGACAAAGATCTTCCCCTAGCACATCCTCTTTCAAAAAATTCTTGGCTCTAACTAAATTAGCAGATGATACATTAACTGATGTCCCAAATGTCGTATGGAATAGTGAATTAGATAAACCCCACGTACTATGCATTTCACCTAAGGAACAAATAGTATAGAATAATCACCTTAATTTCTTCATAGTCCTTTGAAAAAATAAATCATAAAAACTAAATAAGCGGTATAAAGAACTCAAATTCGAACACATGCATACCTGATTGAACGACTCCATCATTATCATAATGAATAGACATAGTTTTTGCAATCGGTGACTGTTTCAAAACTATCAATTTGCCTAATCCTATAGGAACCATCGAGACATTGCCAACGCTTCTATTTTGATCTACGTTTTCTAGAAGATTTGAGCAACCTTTACGCAATACATAATATGTACAATCACACATTCATCTAATAGATTCTTAACAAAAAAAAATGAGATATAGAGAATAAAGCAAGAGAGTAAAGTTGGATAAGAGTAAAACCTTGAAGAAGAAGATTAGTCACTGAAAGCAAGCAGTGATTAGACTTTAGTAAACAGATTTGTTGTTAACCAATTTATTCTTTAGTAGGGAGATTTGCTAGATACCTCCCACCGAAGCTTATTTTCAGTATAAAAAAATATCTACCACGTTGACATTTTGTGATGAATTTATGTTAATAGTTTTATTCTGAAAATGCAATAGATATAATTATTTTTCTTCGGTAATCTAAAAACAACAAACCTCATATGTGATACAAGGATCATTTAAGAACTTAAATCTAGAAGCACTGTCGTCAATGAATTTCAGAAGTACATAAATAGACTCAAATTTTGAATCCTATAAGAAGTTCTTAAATGAAATAATCAATATAGAAACAAAGTGTACAATTAAATAAGGGAACCAAAAAAATATATAAAGTTATATGCAATTACCAAAATGTTCAGAGAAGAAGCAAAGATCATTAGAACTTAATTTTTTAGCTAGCAAAAAATTCCCTGCACATGTATAGTTTAAATTTGCCACTCACCTTAAAGATTAATAAAATCTAAAGCACATGTCATAGATTAATAAGTGATTTAACACCTTTAAGATTAAATGGGTAAAAGATATATTTGAACACAGTGTAAACGATGGAAGGTCATCAAAGTAAAAACCGTTTAAAAGTTATCATATACAGATATTTTTTATTGATTATGTACACATACTTTAACATCACAAAGTGTGTGGTTGGCATGCAAGTAATCAAGTGCCATCAAGAGTTGAACCAGTTGAGTTTTCGTCATAACAAATGTGTTAAAAGTATCAAAACTTCTTTCCTAACTTATAAACCTCAATTTTAAGTTTCTAGGACATTAATAAGAGAAAATTGAATACTTCCTCAAGAAAATGAACTCCATTTACTTTTTTTATATCTTCGCCCTGTATGATATCAAAGTTGCAGTTGTGATGGGTAGTAAAACAATAAATTACATCTTATTCCACATATCAATACTTACATATCTCTATGCTCCCAAATCCTATGATGATGAAAATGTACCAATGTTGAATTCAAGAAGTAAATTTGTAATAGGATCTGCACACGCAATATCAAAATTCCTAAGAGAAAGAAAAAGGGAAATCGAAAAGTCATAAACACTATGTCCAATTAGGAAGATAATTTTGGGCACTCCTCATGATTGATCCATGTAACTATTGAACAAGTCTATAACTATCAAAATATCCCCATAGATAGGAAAGTAAAAATTTGAGAGAACTATAGTAGGAAGCATTAAGTAACAAAGCTTCACATATTCACATTTGTATACCTTCTCGACCCATGAATCTTTGCATTCCACAATGAGAGAATTTCACAATTTAGAGATAAGCTCATTTGTAATAGGCCTGCGAAGAACTCTATCTCTCAGTCTAACTAAATTCATGCATCAAAAATTTAGTACAGACGATTCCAACACTAACCATTTAAAGGAAAACACTTACAAACATCAAATTCCCACAATCACGAAAATTTTCAAAACCATAAGAAACACACTAACCCATAAACTGAAGAACCTGAATTCCACATTTAACAAGCAATAAGCAAATCAAATTTGCAATCGAAAATATAAGGCATAACCTATTGAAGCAATTCTCTTTGCTTGGCAAGGGCCTTCTTGCTTTTTTCAATGCTGGCTTGAAGTGTATCTTCTAATATATCACCACTTTCCAGTTCCTTGTTAGCAGCTCTAACAGGCCTAAATCTCGGGAAAAAATCCATGATTAGAAACACCAATTTTATAGGACTTTCTTAGCCTACACATGAAAATTGAAAACTGGGTCCATCTTGATTTTGTCTATGGGAAAGAAGGGTTACCTCTAGTTTAATTTTAATAATAAAAGGAAGCATGCCTGTAGATAATCGACATCATTTTTGTATATGAAACTATACATCTGTCATTTAGCTATGAAAATTATATCGTAACTGAAAAATTTGGCCTATGAAAATTATTTCGTAGCTAAAAATTTTTTGGTTACGAAAATATTTTTGTCGCCAAAAGAAGAATGGAGTTTTTAATATAGTATGTTAAGATTTGGTGAAAACGTAGTCAAAAGTTTGCCTTTTAGCTATGATTTAAAAAAAATGTAGCTAAAAGTGACTTTTAGCTACGATTTTTAGATCATCGTCAAAAGAAAGTAGCCAAAAGGCTTCTTAATCTGTTGTAGTATTTGGCTACAATTTGCAAAATTGTCACCTAAAGGTGACCCTTTCATGACGATTTTGAAAATCGTCACCTAAGGGTGATCCTGCCAAAGGCTGACCTAAGAAAAACATAGCCTTGTCAAATTTAGATACACCAAAAATTCAATTGTCATTATGTTCGGAATAAAATGAGAATTACAAACTTCATTTTGTGACATCATATATTTTAAAAATATTTTTATTCAATTACTTCTTTTCATTATTTATATTTTTCAATTAGATTAATTTTTATAATTAATAAACACAATCCTTATGAGACATTACCCTTTTCATTATTGTATTATTTGTTTGAGATAATGTATACTTACATTAAAAAAATTTACAATAAGTTTTTGGCATTGTTACACATGACTTTTAGCAACGATTATGAAAAATATAGCAAAAAGTGTGACTTTTAGCTACGATTTTGATAAATATAGTCAACAAGGCCAACCTTTAAAAAAAAACATAACCTTGTTAAATCTAAATGTATCAAAAATTCAATTGTCATTGTGCTTGGAGTATAATAAGAATTACAAACTTTATTTTGTAACATCATATAAAATTGTCAAATAATATATTTTAAAAATATTTTTATTCAGTTATTTCCTTTTATTATTCAAACTTTTTTAATTAGATTAATTTTTATAATTAATAAACACAATCCTTGTAGGGCAATATTCTTTTCATTATTGTATTATTTATTTGAGATAACATATACTTACATTAAAAAAATTACAGTAAGTTTTTGACATTGTTATAAATGAATTTTGGCTACGATTTTGAAAAAACGTAATTAAAAGTGGAACTTTTAGCTATGATTTTGAAAAATATAGCCAAAAGTTTGACATTTAGATACGATTTTGAAAATTGTAGCCAAAAGTTTGACATTTAGCTACAATTTTCAAATCGTCGCCAAAAGAAACATATTTAATAGGCTACTTTGTTGTAGTGTTTAGGTATAATTTTCAAAATCGTCGCTTTAAGGGTAATCCTACCAAAGCTTGATCTTTTGGCTCAAATCTAGATGCAACAAAAATTCAATTGTCATTATCCTTTGAATATAATGAAAATTTCAAACTTCATTTTTTGAAATTATATAAAATTGTCAAATCATATATTTTAAAATTATTTTTATTCAATTACTTCTTTTTACTATTCAAAAGTTTTAATTACATTAATTTTTGTAATTATTAAACACAATCTTTACGAGACAATACTCTTTTCATTATCGTATTAATTGTTTGAGAGAACGTATACTTATATTTAAAAAAATCACAAGAAGTTTTTGGCCTTGTTACAAATGACTTTTAGCTACGACTTTGAAAAACGTAACCAAAAGTTTGATCTTTAGCTATGTCCATTACGTATTGACAGGAATATTGATGGAGATCATCATCAAAACTAACAACAACATCAATTCTTGGCATTTGAAGACAAGGAGAATGATTAGGGGTTGAACATTTGCTCGAAGCCTTTGAAAAAGGGACCAATGAACTAAGAAGTGCCACCCGTTGGATGCATGGACGAAGATAGTATTGCTTATAAAAACCAATCACGAATGTATGGAGAATGTACGAACTCACAGATGAATCCACAGATGGGCCAAGACAATGTAAACAAATCTTTACTTTGTAGAATTTGAAACTTAATCTTAGAATAAGACTTTTTATATATGCTTGATTTGCTAAATTATTTTCAAAAGTTTCACCTTTTTGTTGCAACTTGGTCTTGGAGGCTTGTTTACAATTACATAATTAATCATAAAAAAGTAGTGATGAAATTTCTAAAATAATTATATTTGATCGCCTGTAGTGTGAATCTTCTAACATCTCCACTTTTGTCTTGATTGAACCTTTGATCTAAAGCAATAAAGGATATAAAAAGATAACTAATGTTTTTTTATAAATTAAAGGGTTTCTGTATGGTGGAGTACCAACTAGGAACTCCTGAGCTTGAAATTAAAATGGGGCACATCACTATTCTTAGAAAGAATCCTGATAAAAGTTGGGAGTTTCATTAGTTTGAGATTCAGCCAATATAGTTTTAAAAAATATTAAAGTTTAAGTTAAAAATTAGTGCAAACTCTAGGGACCAAAATGTAACATTTTCTAAGACCTTGTTATAATACCTAATCCAGCTTCAGTCAACTTTTGAGTTAGCATAGGTGTGGAGGGAGGTTGAGTAGAGAAAATTCCTAATAGCTTATAAATGCTCAAAGAAAATTCCTAATAGCTTATATAAATGCTCAAAGAAAATTCCTAACAGCTTATATAAATGCTCAAAGAAAATTCCTAATAGCTTATAAATGCTCAAAGAAAATTCCTAATAGCTTATAAATGCTCAAAGAAAATTCCTAATAGCTTTTATAAATGCTCAAAGAAAATTCCTAATAGCTTTTATAAATGCTCAAAGAAAATTCCTAATAGCTTATAAATGCTCAAAGAAAATTCCTAACAGCTTATATAAATGCTCAAAGAAAATTCCTAATAGCTTATAAATGCTCAAAGAAAATTCCTAATAGCTTATATAAATGCTCAAAGA
>JANIPN010000003.1:39454246-39464386 GCA_027478595.1 Erythroxylum anguifugum
TTAATTTTCTTGTCAAATTAATTATTTCAATTTGCAATTTCCTTTAATTTTTATTTTTATTGCCGTGACAAAACCCCTCACTATTTTTCGTTTAAACTAGCTGACCTTTACCGTTAGAGATTCCTCGTGGAAACGATATCCGCTTATCGCTACTACATGAATTTGTGTTAACGGAAGTGATTTCTTTTATATTTGGTTGCAGGCGACAGTATCACCACATAGCCCACTAGAGATATTAATCTTTACAAATAGTAGTGAGAGCTATTGTTTCAAATAAAATAATGAGAGTATCCAAATTTATTATTGAAATCCTGATCTTATTTGGTAATTGTGGCATATAACCAATTATTTGCTTTTCTTACATTTATATTTTGTTTTTTTTAGTATTGTTGATATTAAGAGTTAGTGAACCAACTTTCATAGATATAGGTTATGTTTAAGAAGAGTTCTTAAAGTTAGAAAGGAAATTTGTATGTCTATATGTAATTTTGGTATTAATTCATGTTGAAGATTTGGAGCTAAATTTTTAGAGACATGTCAAAATCATATGGATAGCAAAATATAATGAGATTTTAAGTTGACTACATCTCATTAACTTTGATGATATGTCAACATTATGATAGCAAGATGCAAGAGGTTGCATGAAGGAAAGCTAAAAGGTATAATATCTTGATAGAATTGTTCCATTCAATTTAACCTACTAAAAGCATGAATATGGACTACAATTAAAGGAATTTACTATAATATGACAACAGTCATCAATTGAAGGAAAAATGATGGCATGACTTTTCTTTCGAGATCATGAAGATATATATATATATATATATAAAGTATATAATAATAAATGTGGATTCAATATTACTATAAAGTTTAAGGCATGATAAGAAATAGATTGTTAAGTAAAGTAGTTAATCCAAGTTTACATAAATAGTTTGTAAGTGTTGGATCAATAGAGATTTATTATTCTTAACAAAAGTGGCAAAAATACAAAGTTAAGTAATGGAGGCTATCTTTTTATGCCATATTGGTTAAATCAGCATAATGAGCACAAAGATACATATAAGGATATATGTATCATTTTGATTGTGAATTGTATAAAACTTATTAAGTTGAAAAAAAACTAAATCAACCATTGGTGAAAGGATGATGATGGTATTGAATTGTTAAATGTTATTCTTATGTTGCATTAGATGTAATAACAAGTCATTAAAGGATGATACATATACTTCATTATATTACTAATAACTTTATGAGATATAGTCATATGTATTAAATAGAATATTAATTTAAAATTTTGAAAAGTTCAAAGTGTTTAAATCCAAGTAGAAAATAAACATTAAGAATGTTAAAGCACTTTGAAGAGATTGCTGTAGTGAGATTAAAGTTTTCTTGGTTATATATAGGGAATGAGATTCTCTGGTGAATACCTCAAGAATAAAATTCAATAAGAGTATAAATATATGTAAGGGGAAATATACAATATGAGTTATTGTATAATTTAATATTTATTTCTTATATAGCTATGCCTAGTACAATAACTTACCTTTGAAAGTTCCAATAAAACCAGTTAACAATATTTCATATAAAAAATGAAATGATAAGACTTTGAAAGAATCAAATTTAAAGTTTTGAGATGTGATGCTTAGTTGAAGCATATATCATCCAATAAGTTCATAACTAAATCAGATAATAAATGGTTATGATATATCCAAAATTTTGGATATAATCTTATAAACCTTATTGAATAAAAAGTTTGTTTCAATGAATATTAATAGGAGAAGTTGGGTTCTCAAGATAAGTAGTGGGAGTAAGATAAAATTTTAATAGTTCAAATGTCATAACAATATATCTAATTAGAACTAGTGCTTTTGTTAATTCATTTGATATATAGTTGAAAGGCTACGAAACATTGAAAGATTCACTTTCCTGATGAATTCAGAAAGTCCGTGTTATAGATGATTATGAATTTATCATGTCTACAAGAAGGTTTGGGAATTATAGTTGTCCTTTTCAGTGAGAATATGTAGAGACATATTGCTCATAGAGAGAACAATAACTCACATTTTCAATTGTTGAAAATATGATTATCTAAGAACAACTTTTGTTAGATATGAAAAGGTAATAAATTAATTCTAGGAATTTGATCTATAAAGATAGATATAAAAGTTATTTACATATTATAAGTCCAAATATAGATAATGTACTAAATGCGATTAATATTTGAGATATTTTTTACATATAAAGTATTAAAGATATCCATTATTTTATGTATGAGTTGATATTTGAGTTCAAGATTATGTAGATATTAACTTTAGAAATAAATCCTTATTAAGGTATGTTTAGGGATGGCAGTGGGTATTCAGCCCGATTAATATCCGCACTACCCGAAAAAATGGATATGGAGGCTGAAAAATGGATTTTAAATGGATGCTGAAAAATATATATGGATTTGGATTTGGATATGGGTCTAGTGATAACCCGAACCAATGGATACCCATACCCTACCCGTTTTTTATTAACTCTATTTTTCTATTTTTTCCTTGAACATTTATGGTTAAATATAATAAAATATTAATATTTTTGAGAAGAAACAACTTTAAAATATCCACTTTACTCTTCAGTCCTCACCTTTTTTATCATATTTTATTTTCTTATAGGATGATAATATTGCAAATGATATGGAGATGGACTTTGAATGTTGTGGAGTTCACGCAAAGACAATTTGAAGCTTTTGATATTTTAGTCTTTGTTTCAGTTCTTAACTGTGAAAAATATATATTGTCTTTGCATTAGACATTATGATTTTCATTATTCCAATTTTATGGTTTTTTAAAACATACAAATCAAAATCTTGACTTATTATTATTAAAGTAATTTTGATTTAGAGCGTTCGCATAAATCTACTCTTTATATTTTATATTTAGAAGTTATATTTTTATGTGTTATACAACTCGATGGATATCCAAAAACTCAAACAATCCAGTGGATTTGGATATGAGTAGTAAATCGTAAAAACCGATGTATATGGGTTGAGTAAAAAAAATGGATATAGATAGAGGTAGAGTAATACCCGAACCGAACCCTACCTATTGTCATCCCTAGGTATGTTTTACCTAGAACAATACTATTTCAAGATTGGAACAACTTTAATGAAGCATTAATTGCAATTAGGCCAAATACATTTTTTATTTAGTGGAAATGTTTAATTGGATCAATAAGTTCTTTAATGAACTTGGTATAGTTCCTTACATTTTTTAGACAATAATGTCCTGTAGAATATTAGATCCATTTGGCATACAAAAGGAACTAAGGTCTCATCAAAGAGCCAAGTTTATATTTATGTAGTTTCTCTTAATTATAATGATAATTAAGATGAAAATTGTGAGATTTAAATAACTACTTACTATAGAAAATCTTATAGAATTCTCTCACTAAATCATTGTCCCAACAATAGCGTTATCATCATATGGCAATATGGTATAAGATACTTAAATGATTGGCTTAGTGTAAATACAAGATTATTGGTTTATGTCCTGCAACCGATCAGTTGATTGTAGTTTGGTGAATATTATTTAAATACATTCTTTATCTTATACAAATTTGGACATATATGATAAATCTCATATAGTAAATATACATTAAAAATGAAATTATGACAAGATTATAATTATGAGTTTCTCATTGCATTTATGTATTTTTCCCTAAATTGTTCTTATTGATTTTTCCATTGAGACTAGACATTAATATAGTGTAAAAAGACTACATTAAAAATGAAATTATGACAAGATTATAATTATGAGTTTCTCATTGCATTATGTATTTTTCCCTAAATTGTTCTTATTCATTTTTCTATTGAGACTAGACATTAATATAGTGTAAAAAGACTAGCATACGTTATGTTTCTGCCTTATGAAAGTAGTTAACCTAATAGACTGAAGTATGGAAATACTTAAATCAATTGTGAGGTGTTTGTTAGAGATCACTAAACTAACCCTATATAAGAATCTCATTTGAAATATTACTTATATGTCTATGGAAATTTTCACTGTAATGATTGTATAAGTGACCCTTTGACTTGAGGTCATCAAAGTATCTCGTGTAAGGATTGTTTTGATGCTTCTTAGGACCTATTCTAATTAAGGATAGTTTAGTATGTATTCATTGGATTTAGCATAAACTATATGGAGACAGTTGGGTGATCAATATAAGATTCTCGATTAATTTTAGTTTCTCGATTAGGACTGGTTTAGGAAATCATTGGTCAATGTGAAGTGACACTTTGAAAATTATTTTCAAATATCATTAATTGAATCAATTACTAATGATAGAAAACTAATATGAATAGATTCAAATATTGTAGATATTATTTCTATGTTATATGTCTAATCAGAATATTGTATGATGGAAGAGATTGAATTATACGAAAAATCATGCACGAAAAGTTTAACCAAAATCACTTTTACATTCTTAAATATTTCGGTAGTCATGACCAGTGATATTGGTTGCGCATCATATCAGCTAGAAAACGGTACAAAATGGTTGCGCATCATATCAGCTAGAAAACGGTACAAAATCGTGCTCAAAGGTACTGGTTGTAAATAAAATAAATATTTTTATTACTAATAATAATTATACATTAAATAAAACTTAAAAAATAATTTAATTTAATTTTATCTTCTATATAATATTTATTAATAAGGTATTAATACAAATTATTTTAAAAAATAAATAATTTATTATTTATAAACTAATATCTATTTTAAATATATTGTAATTATTAAAATCAAATTTATTTGAAATTTATATATTTTTAAATATTTTTAAATTTAATTATATTAATTCATAATTATTAAATTAATTTTATAAGTTAAACAAAATTTTAAATTAAATTAAGTTATTTAGAATTTTTAGTAATAATTAATTTCAATTAATTAAACATATAATATTTAATTAAATTGTCATTAATAATTATTATATTAAATAATATACATTTAATTGATAGTAAATTAAATAATATATGTTTTTGTTTCAGGTTTTACTTCTAGTTGGTTGTTCCTGTAATAGTTAGAGAGTTAAGAATCTTTATTGTTCTTTTTATTTGATATTTTGATGTAATAATTATTTATTATATGATGAAATTGTAATATTTTAAATACTTTATATTTTTCTTACGATAATTAAATGATATTTTTCATATTAATTGTGGTTATTATTTATATGTGAAAATTAATGTTAATAAAAATAAATAAATTTTTGTTATTTTAAAAATTTATTATTATGATTTTTGGAGATAAGGATGATGTAAAATTATAAAGTATACAATACAACATATTGATGGACTATTTTACAAAATTTAAAAAATTTATTGACCAGTGCTGGTATCGGTACCGATACAATAACCTTCCATAACCAAATCTAGTACCAGTACTAGTACAATATTCATAACATTGTTCATAACACCAATTTTGATCTATCAATATAAATTATTTAATTAGAAAATTAAAGATAAATCAAATGAATTTAATTTATCTAATTATAAATATAATTTAGAATTATAATTTATATTCATTACCAATATATTTGAGAACCTAATGCCGCACCCAAAAAACATGTTGAAGAGAGAAAATGTGTTTTAATCAAGTTGGACCTATTATAAAGTTTGAAAAATTTTATGATTAAATATGAAGTATTCAATAAATAAAGATCTATATGAGGTATTAGATCTTATATGGGCCTAATTAATATTTAATTCTAATTAATTTGAATTCTAATTAAAGTTTAAATAAAATATAGTTTAATTTTAATTAAATTATTAAAATATAAAAAACCTATTATAAATAGGCTTAGACTCTAAGAAAGCTAATACTTGTTACCTAACCCTATCTATAATAACTATAAAATTCTTTCAACTCATTTTATGGATATTATTAGAGGTTAGATACTTGTGCAGTTATAGTAGTTGGATAAGCCAAATTTAGAAATGATTTAAGATAAACGATAAAAAGGGATGAAGCTTCATAATAAGGTACGAATTATGATTTATGCTTTATTATGTTTTACGTGTTAATTAGTCTATAAAATTCAAGTGATAATAGATTTCAAGAAATTATACAAAAAAATTTGTATTTATTCCTCCACGTGTTAGATTGCATCATGCTCTGATTTTTCAATAATAGATTCATCTTAAGTATGTTTTTAATTTAACGGCTACAAGGACTTACCTTGAAATACAACCAAATAATGAATGGTATACCTCCAAGTGCACATACGAGATGAGGATTGATTCAACATCAAAGGCCATCATTTCCTATCCATATTACAATGTCCAGCATACAGCGGAATAAATATAAAACTTTTTCGTTTTTATTTTTCAAAGGTAAGATCACTTAAAATTCTATAAAATGGTTAACATATAAATCAGAATAAAAAATGAAAGTTAATGCGTACCTTATTCTAACAAATTTCTTGCCGTATCCATCAAACCGTTTCTAAAATTGCAACTACTGTAGTTGACAAACGTCCAACCTCTAATGATATCAACATAATATGTTGAGAGAACTCTGCAAATATTGTTGAGAGAACTCCGCAAATATTGTAGAGAGGGTTAGGCAAAAAGTATTATGTGCCTTAGAACTTAAGCCTATTTATAATAAGTTTTGGATATCTTAGTAATTTAAATGAAATTAAAATATATTTAAAATAAACTTGAATGAGAAGTACAAGTAATTCTAATTAAATAATAATTATGCCTAAATAAGATCCGATATATTATATTAATATTAAATATTTCATATTTAATCATAAAGTTTCTCAAACTTTACAGTTAAGTTCAATTTGATTAATACACTTTTCTATCTTCAACTTGTTCTTTATGTATGACCTATTAAGTTCCCAAATATATTAGCAATGAATATAAATTATAACCTTAAATCATATTTAGAATTAGATAAATTACAAACTTTAAATTTATGTTTAGTTCTGTAATCAAGAAATTTATATTTGTAGATCAAGATCAACATTTAGCAACACGTCATGATCACCCAAATATTTAGGAATATCAAAGTGGTTTTGACTAAACTATTATGGCATGATTGTTTGTATAATTCATTCTTTTATCATATAATGTTTTGATTAAACAAAGAGCATAAAAATAATATTTACACTATTTGAGTCCAATCAAGTTAGTTCTCTATAATTAGTAATTGATTATATTAGTGACATTTGTAAGCCATTTACAAAGTGTTACTCCATTTTGACTAAGGATTTTCCAAATTAATACTAATTGTGAACAATAAAATATTCTCTCTAATCACTTTAGACTGATGAATCATGTTTTGATAACTCAACTACCTTTATAGAATTTATACCATATTCAATAACTATTGACTGAGATACTCTTAATTAGAATAAGTCATAAGTAACATTAAAACATAGCAATCCTTATATGAGATAACTTTCGAGATCTCGAGTCAAATGATTATTTATACAAACATCACCATAAGAATACTCATAAACATATAAGTAATATTCTAAATAGATTTTTTATATAGGTTAGTTCAATGAACGTGTTTTCTAAAAGCTCTCAAACTTTTTTTAAAATATCTCTGTACTTTACTCTATAAGATTGACTACTTCCTTCATATGAAAGAAACATAACATATGCTAGTTATTTTATACTCTATTAATATCCAATCTTAATAGATTATTGACTATGAAAAATTTATGGATAATACATAAATATAATATGAATATGATAATTAAGATCTCATCATAATTTTATTTGCAATGTATATTTACTCTATAAATTTTATCATATATTTAAATATGTATAAGATAAAGAAAGTGTTTAAATTATTTTATCACTAAACTTTAAATAATAGATTGATTATAGGACATAAATCAACATGTAATTAGCCAATAATCTAGTGAAATGTAGAGGTTAAAAAAAAAGGGTGAGATTTTCAACCTACCAGGAATAACTACAACGTCCAGACCCTACAGCCCCCTTATTGTTTGAATATGCTTGTTGTCATTTCACATTGTCAATGACATGTGCTTTGTCTCGCTTTATGTTGGTGCATTCCTTTATGTCATTGATCTGCACGTTTTCTATAAATAAGTTTTAGTTACATTTTGAGCCTTGCCTCCTGCCGTTTTGACATTTCCCTACAACTCCTTACCATTTTGCTTTATTTTCTACTTGTTTTAGCTTCTTTCTCCTCTGCAAGTCATTTTAGGCATTTCTTTTCTTTTGTATGTGGTTTTTTCCTATATTTTATGCGTTTTGTTCTTTTATTTTTTCAAATTATCATTGACTTTTTATATTCTTAAACTTTACTCCTCGCCTAATTGCAAGTTAGTCTCTTCTTCACTTCTTTTGATTTCCAGTCCAAAATTGCTTTAATTACTAATTTTTTTAAAAAAATTGAATACTGCCGAGGTTGAAGATGCATGATTGGACCATGTATCTTTGGTCCATGCCAGCTTAGGAAGTTGTTTAAAGAATAACTCGTTACAAGAGGAGTTCGAACATCTACCATCAGTCATATGTCTCTAAATGTATTTATCTATTGCAGTGTTGCAATAAGTGTCATAGATTTCATCAGCTAGGGAGGTAGGGATTGTTCACTTTTGAACGTTATCTTTTCTTTGTAATGCTATAGCAATAGACAGTTTTAAGGGGATGGAACTCTTTAAGGAATCAGTAACATTGGAGGTAATCAAAGAAAAGTTGATGGATTTTCCATTACCTATGAGTGCAATAAGTTTGTTTTGTGCTAATTCCTCATCCTTAAAATGACTTTGAGAGTGGTAAGGGGAATGTGTGAGCAGTCTATTGACCATGTACTCCTGTTCTTGATGAAGTAGCTATGCATCCATCTGCATCATAGAGATTGTTTGTCCTCCATTAATCTCCAAAGCCTTTTTGTGAGCAGAGTTGAGTTTATAGTTTTGATTGAATAAATCCCCAAACTGCCTCATTTTTAAGAGTGAAAATTTCTGTACATTTCACCATGGTTTTGTGACTTCTCTGCTTGCTACCTATACATAAGAAGTTGCTGAATAGACAACCTATAGCTTTCAAAATTGATCTTGTAAAGGACAAGTGGGCAGCCCAATAGATGTTGATAGAATTAAGGAATGGGTTAATAAGTTGGACCATTCCTACTCATGAAAGATGTTTAAAGCTCTACGATGAAATTCAGGCTTGTATTATGTCAAGTAAATCATTATAATGCCTTGCTTTTAATCTGTGTGGCGGGATGCCCAAATATTTCATTGGGAACTCCTGTGTCTAAAATCCATTTAAGGAAGCGATCAATTGTTACAAATTTGAGGCACTCTTAGACAGAAATATGTTGCTTTCTGAACAATTGACTTGTAGTCCTAAAGCTTTGTGGAAAATCTTCATCAGCTTCTAAAAGCAAGATCACGTCATCTCCAAAACAAAGGTTGGTTAGTTTAAATTTAACACAATTAGAGTGGTATTTAAAATCTTTTATCTGTGCTACAACATGCTCAATGATTTTATAGAGAGTTTGTATCACCAAGGCGAAGATGTATGGAGTCAAGGGATTTCCTTGCCTGATCCCTTTGCTACTTTGAAAGAACTTGGTAGGTTGACCATTCATCAAGATGCTATGAGAAGATGTTGTCAAGCATTGTTCGATCCACCTTACGAATATTTTTGGAAATTCCATAACCCCAGTATATTTGTGATAAAACAATTGGGTTTGCTTTTCTTCTTGGAATAATTGGTAATAAGTTCTTGTAAGTAGCAGATTGTTATCTCCAATTAGTCTTCCGGGTATATAAGCACCTTAAGTGTGACTAATGTGCTTATGGAGAATTACTCTAAGCCTTGAGGCTATAAGCTTGGAGATGATTTTATATAGGGAGTTACACCAAGCAATTGGTCGAAAGTCAGTGAAGCTATTCAATTCGTCATTCTTTGGTATAAGAGTGATGAACGTCTTATTGACGTCTTTAAGAAGTGTACCTTTACTAAAGAATTCTATCACAGCTTCTGAAACCATGTTATTAGTGAGACACTAAGGGTGCATTTACTTTCTGAAAATTCTCTAGTTTTCTAGAATTTTTTTTTCATAAAATAGAAAATAATTAGAAAACATGTTTATT
>JANIPN010000003.1:39464486-39476534 GCA_027478595.1 Erythroxylum anguifugum
TTTTCTAGGAAACTAGAAAACTACTTTTAATAGGTTTCTAAATTTTCATCTCTAATTTTTAGGAATCTTTTGACCAGATTTTAGTCTCTACAGTCAGTGTTCTGAAACCCGGACCGGTCATCGAACCGGTGGCCTTACTGGTTACCGGTTTGGTCGAACCGGTGTGACGTAATAATTATGCAATAATTATATTTAATTATATATAATATTTAAAAATATTTAAAAATACAAAAATAAAAAATAAAAATAAAAAAATTGTCTCACCGGTCGGACCGGTCAATTGACCGGTTCAGACTGGGTCAATTCAACACCGATTTTGGAGGATAAACCGGACCGGACCATCGACAGGTCACCGGTCGGACCAGTCGGTCAAGTTCGGTTCGGTTTTAAGAACAGAGTCTACAGCTAAACAAGTTACCCGGCTTGTTGTTGTCGTTGCCTTGTTGGTTAATGGAGTTCACTCACGTTACTAGTTATCCTTCTCAATATTATCCGATCTCCTATTTCTTCCATTATCTGTTTTTTAAGCCTTCGTCTCGTGTGGCGCGACTCTACAAATGGCTTTCAGGACCCTTCTTGCGTTTATTATTACTATTACTCTGATCATCACATCGGCAACCTCCAGACGCGGCGTTGGCAGTGGAGGTAGTAACACCGTACCAAACGGAAGCGTTAGTGGCGGTGGAGGTGGCAACAACCCTGTCGTAGGAAGTGGGGGTGGCGATGGAGGATCTGGCCCCACACGTGTTGTGCCGATTGCGGGAGGGAACTGCGCCCGTGGAAATTCGACTTCGGCGTCTAGATCTATGGCATACAAACACGATACCTCTCCTGAATTGCTTCTGCCTGTTCTTTTGACTCTTTCTATTTTAGTAAACATGTTTTGCAATTTTCAATTTTAGAAAATAATTTTTTCAATATTAATTAGTAAACATGTTTTCGACAATTTTCTACTGAAAATAAAAATTAAAAATATATGCAAAAAATCAAGATAGAAAACAAAAAACTGTTTTCTGAAAGTAAACGCACCCCAAGTGTCTTTGAAAAATTTGACATTGAAACCATCTCGTCCAGGTGCTTTATGAGGGAGAAGAGATACGATTATGTCCTTGATTTCCTATATTGATACAGGTCTGGCTAATTGGATTGCATCGTCTGAAGAAATAGAGTCGTTTAGAATCTATTTGAAAAAATGTGTGGAAGAGTGTGCATTTGTAGGCTTGCACATAATTTCACAGAGGTGTTCATAATCTCCTTGCATAAGCTATGTATGAGAATCAAGGACAATGTTGTTGTGAGTGAGTGAGATAATCCTGTTTCTAGCCTTTCTTGAGACGATGGCCTTGTGAAATACAGAGGTGTTTCATCCAATCTACTATTACTCTTTGTTTGGTTAGGGAATAATTGAATAATAGTGGTTGAGAATAACTATATAATACGTTCCTTTTGAATGCTTAAAGTCTTAAATTCCTAGTATTAGTGTATTGTAACTGTTGAATAGCTTCGAACTCTCCTCTAGCAATGTTGAAAAGATGGTGTGTGTTGCATTGTAAAGAGTCTTCATTTTTTGCTTGGTTAATTGCAGCTTCTTCGAGTAGATAAACTGCTTAGTTCCACAAATTTCAGACCTCAATGCAGCCTATAAGCCTTCCTCAAACCCAACAAATTGCATTATAAATTCATTGAATCTGAATAGATGGATAATTCTCTCTGCATTTAGAAAAGTGAGAATGAGGGTATGATCTGATAAATGATTACTAGCAAATTTTGAGAAGCAACTGGGAAATAGATTCATCTGTAAGAGATTTGCCATGCTTATATCCAATTTCTTCTTTATCAAATTAGGA
The DNA here is from genome assembly GCA_027478595.1 of Erythroxylum anguifugum. Lineage (NCBI taxonomy): Eukaryota > Viridiplantae > Streptophyta > Magnoliopsida > Malpighiales > Erythroxylaceae > Erythroxylum > Erythroxylum anguifugum. The sequence continues at coordinate 39,466,334 of JANIPN010000003.1, forward strand.
CTCGCTTGCTTATTTGTCCATGTATAGAAGCATCATCCCATTGGTATATCGGTTACACTGAGCTTCCTCCAAACATTTGCCAAGATCCATGCAAGGAATGCATACTGATCATGGTCCTTTAGCCTTCTTAGTTCTCAAAATAGAATTGAAATCACATGATAACATCTAGGAGTCTGTATTGGAAGTAGCAATTTATTTGACGTGATTTCATAAGAAAATTCTCTGTTATGCTAATGCACCATTATGTTTTCGAACTCTTTAAATTTATTCCAAATTTTCATAAAATAAAATTTCATATTTAAAATGTAAAATAATTATAAAAATTGTCACTATTTAAATACAAATTTAATTGTGAATAAATTTTAATCGAAAGAATAAGATACAAAACTAAGGTGACTGTATCTAACAAAAATATCAAGAACATGATATTGGACTAACACGAATATACTACTATAAATTAAAATGTATTTTTTAATTTTCTATATTTTAACAAAAGGAGAAAATACAAAAAATAAATATTTTTATTATGCATAGTAAAAAAATAGTATCTCAAATTAGAGGTTCTATCTTCTTTTGAACAGCCAAGAGGCTTAAAGTAAGTAAGGGTTCAGGACCCTATTGATTCCTAACATTCAACTAAGAGTTTAACGTAAGGGAAGATTTTGAGGCTACTCAACTCAACAGATGATTTATAACAATCTTAATGAGTATTTTCAAATTTAAAGATTACGTGACTTTATGTCTCTTGAAGGAGAGAATAAGATGGGTTATTGAAGAAAACAATAATTCTACTTATTTCGAATTATCATCAACGCAAGCAGAAAAAATAAAAACAACTTGGTGCCCTTCAAGATGAATATGGTAGGTAACATGAAAACTGATTTCCTAAAAATCAAAGACACAGTTGTCAATTTTAAAGATTTAACATTGTCTCCTAAAAAGCTAATTGTTATTCAAGTTGTCTCTCTTCTGATGCCTTTCTCTACAGAAGAAACCATTGCATCACAACTCAACCACTAGACAACTTGGCCAGAATTAGTAAGAAACAAGTTTTGACCTAGGACATCCCAGCTCGATTAAACGGGAAGGCAGTTTCTCATTTTGGAATCGTACAAGTATTAGTGTCAAACAGAAGTAAAAGTTTCATACCAAAAGCAATCCTCAGGGTCAGGGCCACACTGGATGAGTAGTAGTTCAGTCCAAAATTTTATTAAAATGCAGCAGTGAAACATTTTTCACAAGGTGAACGGTAAAAGTAAAACCCTTAACATAACCAAAAAACAAATCAATATTAGAAATTGTTATCTCAAATCCATACCAACAGTTGACAACAAAACCATCCAAACTTGATCCTTTATTGCATGACAAGTGATGTCCTGACCTAGCCAGAAGCTGTCTTCTTCTGTTGAAAAATGACGGCATAGACAGGAACTAAAACACCAATGCTGAAAGCACTGAAGACAGCAAGTGGCATTTTTATTTTTTGACCTTTCATTCTATCCAAATTGTACATGTGCTTTGCATGAAGATAAAATGGTTCATCATGACCATGACCTCCACCCATCCTCTTCATTCCTGTTGAGTGAAATCCTCTATTCACTGTTCAAATAGCGAGTAATTATTCTGTAAGTTCATCCCAATGCCTTGGAAATAATCATACTTAAAACAAAGCTCCTAAAATATTGGAATACAGTTTCTCATTCAAACCATAGTTATAACTACAATATGCAACAGACTGAAAAATATTTGACTTCGATGTTTTCCAGAAATGCCAAGGCTATTACAGTCTTTAAAGGTAATTTAGAACTTTATGTCATAATACATAGAAGATATTTATATCTAAAATCAATTTAAGAACAATCTCGGACAAAATAGGCAAAAGGAGCACAAAACTAAGTTTCCTGCATCACTAATATAAAAAATCACAGAGCACCTAACCAACGAGCTTATAGTTTAGCTATGCCTTTCTCTTTTCATGAGCAGAGTAATATAAGAGGTCAAAAAAGCATTTACCAAGGTCTACCAACATGTCAGACAAATGCTCGAGTACGTCAAAAACAATTCCACCAGAAAATGGCTGCAACATTGGCTAAAGATATCAACTGCTAAACACAATTCTTATATATGTTTCATAATATGCCAACATATTATTATAGAAACTAAACGCCATCTTCATTTTGGCACGTGCAAATGTATTGAAAGATAGCAAACAGACAATTTGACATTTAATATGCCTGCATATCTGAATCTACGAATAGATGTTTTTGTTCAAAAGAACAACAGACAATCAAATATCTTGAAGAACTCAAACAACTAGATAAACGGTGAAAATGTAAATATGATAAGGACTTAACAAAATGAATAGGACTATTTAATATTTAATACAATCGTTTAAAACTTCTCATAAATTTCTAGTTTTACACCACTAAAGGAGATAAAGATCCAAGCATGAAATATAAAGAAAAATAATCTGCATCTTGTATTACTACTGTTTAAAGAATGAACCCAGCAATAATTAACCATGAAAATATTAGAGTGGAAATGAACACAGAACAGAGGAAAGACATAAATGTGGATCCCCAACAATGTTACTGAAACTAGAAACATGAGAAAGAAAGAGAAACATATATCAAAATAAGGGCCAACATATGGCAGCAGTGGAAGTTGGCAAACAGGTGAGCAGAAAGGGCAACAACAAAGGAACTGAACAAATCACTTAACAAAAAGTGAATTGCCTGGAAATTAACTATGAAAAAAAATAAGAAAATAATCAGATCAGCACTAAAAAATCATTTAGATATAAATATGTATAAAATCAAGGAAAAATGATTAAATAAAACTATAAAAGGGGAAAACAAAGGAAAGTAGCATGAATTAGCAGCTAGCAGATTATACAGAAAGAGAATTAAAAAGCAAGAAAGAAAAAAAGGGTGATGTAGGAAGAATTAGACGTTATGTCAATAGTTCATGAAACTCATGACAATAGAAAATGTGGGCTACTGAGTTTCAGGTCTGAAATTTTGGTATGTTCCGCTAGAACTTCAAGCTTGGGTTGCTAAAACTTCAGGCTTCATTTGTGAGGTCACTAGACAAGGATAGTTGTAGAAATCACTCCTAAGACAAGCAGGACAGGAGCCACTTCTAAGATCTAACAATCCCTCTTAGATGAGAAAGCACCAAATTTCCACAAATGCATAACCTGAAAATTATGTCTTCTCCTTCATAATTGAAACCCACTCGATCCTATATTTGGATTTTTTCCTATATTTTAATTTTGTCATATATTTGAATCCTATGCTAATAAAAGTTCTTATTATTCTTCGTTAGAGTTAAATCCTAAACCAACAAGGACAAACCAAAAATAAATATACTTCAAACCATTTTCCAATTAAGGAAAATTAACATCTAAGAACATAATAAACTAATTTTCATTCTTATTGGCTTGACGAGAGTCAATTTTGATGATTATAAGTTGTTGCTGGAGGTCTCTGGCACACCAAACTGGTTTCCTTGCACTCCAGATTGTTTGATTTGCTTATCCTTCAACACTTCAGCCTGTTGTTAGAATCATTCCCATCTTTCCAAGTTCAGATTTCTGGCCAATTTGGTTCCCTTCATTAGGGTTCGTCCCACCTTCAAAATGAGTATTAAGACCATATAATTTTCCTAGAATTTTCAAAGTTTCACATTGCCCTTGGTTGCTGAATAGACCCCTATACGCTCTTTGTAATCGGTTGCCATTGATGAACCCAAGCAATGACATCAAATTTATGTAGGATGAATAGAAAATATGTCAACTAGTTAATAAAACTCACGAAAATTAGAAAATCTGGGCTGCTGGGTTTTTGCTAAGTTGTTTCCATTTAAGTTTCAGGTCTGAATTTTTGGTATGGGCTGCTAAAACTTCAGACTTGGGTTGCTGAAATTCAGATTGGGATTGTGTGGTCTTTTAGTAAAGAAAACAAGACAGGTAATTCTAGGAATCACTCCAGGATTAGGGAACTAGAAATCACTCCTAAGGTCTAAAAATTACTCTTAATATCACAGTTTCAGAAATTCATAAAATGAATATGCCCTCTTCTCACTCATAATCAAAACATTCAGAGCTGTATACATTTTGTCCTATTGATCCTAATCAAATAAGGACTCTTAAACAAAATACTTAAATATAAATTATATCTCACTCTAATAAAGATTCTATTATTTTTTTTAATAGACTTGAATTCTAAATCAAAAAAGGACAAACCAAAAATAAATATATCTCAAACAATTTTCTAATTAAAGAAAACTAATAACTAAGAAAATAATAAAGTAATATACAGTCTCCATCCTGGTATATTTGGAGTTCTCAGAAGTAAGGATTCAGCTACAGTAAAAACAGCTAAGTTAAAACCACTATCCATCCAGTCACTTACTAACGTATCCCATTCATATGGACGAGAAAAAAATAATTTCTCTTCATCAATGAATCAAGATTTTTTTTCATAAACAAGATACTCTCTGCTAAAAGTGCAGAAGGACAACCAATAAGTTAAATTTATTAGCAAAACATTAATTAATTTCACCAAAAAGCCAGCTTAAAAAAAAGGCAATTCCAAATGCCATAACAATTTAATTCGACAAAAAGAATGAGAAAACACATAACCAATATTGAACAATCGAAGGGACAATAATAAAAAGCAAGAGAACCACGAATGTTATTAAAAATTTAGAGATTAGAAACTTGCAATTATTCTGTCAAAATCGAGCTACATGGAACAACGTTGACTGCTTTCATCAGTACAAAATGAAAGGAAAGTGAAACCAAATCAAATCACAGGAACCTTTCATTTATCTACCAGGAAAAAAGAAAATTAAAAAGACCCAGAATCTCCGATTTCCAATTCACATACTTTCTCAGCAACCAAACAGAAGAAAAGGAAAACGATGAGAAGAATAAAAGAACCGACCTGATTTGGACAAAAGCGATTCGGAGGCGTTCAATAGCCTGGAGGCAGATCTGAGACTGTTGTTCAAAGCCATAAGTAAACCTACTGACAGAAAGAGAGAGAAAGCTCTACTTCGATTTTCTTGGTGGATCGTTTATGTATTCGTTATTTTGGCAAGTTGAACAACACATTGCCATTCTACCTCTGGGGCTTCTTATGCGGGCTTTGGCTTCGGCTTCGGCTTCAACTTCAGCCCTGTTCTAAACAGTAGGGTATGCAATAAGATGCAGGGCTGTGGTTAGTCTTTATTTAAATATTTTAGCTGAAAATCATACTCATTTTATTAATATATTATACTTCTATCTTTTTATCTTCTCACCCTTATTATTTGGTGTCTTGTCCCTTTTGCCCATCCTGTACTCGTAGTTACTTGGCATTTGAAAAACACATTATTATCATCACCATCCATGCCTAGCTAAAGTCCCGCTTGAGGCACAAAATTTGAGAAAGTCTAATAATGCAGTCTTATCTCTACTTAACAGAGAGATTGTTTTCGATATTATAAAATTAAAAATGGACGTGCATACATATGACAAATAAAAATATTAAAACAAAATAACTAAGTAAATAAGTCAAATAAACATAAAAAGTAAAAAACAACTAAATACATAAATACAAATAAATAATAAATAGAAACAAAAGTAACATTAATAACAAAAATAGGTAATGCAATAAAAAAATTTGAAAAACACGGTAAACCTATGAAATTAAGAGAATTTCACCTAACCATTTAAACTCATTCCACCCTATCAGATGTTCCAAAATATTTTCGTTTACACAATATTTATGAATCTCTTGTATATTTGAATAAATTGATGGATTATCAATAGTTTTTAAATTTGTATAGTGTACTAGCCATACCATATTTTCAATAATCTTAATATTGAATTATAAAATATAATGCCTTAATAATAAGTTATAAAAATTAAAGCAAGTTGTAAAACATGTTGGATTCTTATTAGCATATTTAAGCTTTATAGGATAATGTTTTGCATAAAATAAGCCTCGTCAAAATAGGAAAAGCTTCTCACCAAATATGATATAATGTTAAAGCTAGTTAGTTAATATTAAAAGGAAGCACCATGTTTTATAATAGTCGATATGGCTTGAAAATTAATTTTTGGAAGTTTATTCGTTTACTACTTTTGGAAAAGTTAGGATAATGTGCATAATTTTATTTAATTGATAAATAACAAAACAATAATATCGAGTATGTAGGATTTTTACATATTATAAGAACATTCTAATAATGTTTTTATCTAATCGAGGAGCATGAAATAAAAGCAAAAGGTATTTAAAAATAATATTAAGACAAGTTTTTGTATTTCATTGTAAGAGATAGAGCTTAATACTACTAAGATCAAATATGCAATGGTGTAAAGAGATGATGGTGCTTTAAAAGGAAGGATATAATATAATCACTTTCAAATGACTTCTAACATTAAATTAATTTATATTAGTATATCAACCATGAGATACGATTCGTAAACAAACAACAATAGTATATAATACTCATACTCTCCCTTCTCTCTAACTCATGCTCTCTTTTTTTTCTTACCCATTTAATTTTCTATACTTGTTATTAACTTGTGAAACTAAATTCTTTGCCTCTTTTGTCATTATTATTTAGGGAGACTTCTTTCTCACTTAACCATCAGTCTTTCTTTGGTCACCTTTGCTTACTTTATTACCCTAATTCTCTGGCCTGATCTCCCTTCTTTTTCCAATGTCTTGTGGTTGCTTTTTTCCCCCTCATATAAAACCTTTGCTCTCCTCTTCTTCAACACCCCCACTAGCTCCATTTACCCCTTAGGAAGCTTAAGTTTTGTCTTGTTGCACTACCATTATGGTTACTTCCTTGCGCTTACTTGTGGTTGCTTTTTCCCTTAGGAAGCTCAGGAAATGTTCCCCAATACTACTATTTCCCCTTCTAGAACTTCTCAAGAAGTTTTGGTCTCTCCAGTCCCCTTCACTCTAGCCTTGAAAAGAACCTAAAGTCAAGTTGTGGATGATTCCTTGGCTTTTAACAAACTAAGATTCCTTTCTGCACCGGTTGGATCTTTTTCTTCGTAAGGATCCTCCCATAGAAGTTCTTCAATAAGGAGAAGCTAATTAGTCAATTACATTAGTAGGATTCTTTGCTGAGAAGTGGCTTATTTTTATGAGTTACTCAATATTGCAATAACCACAAGTGCACCTCGTAGCTGTAGCTAGTATCAGTAAGTACGGGTTGATCTCACAAAGATAGTGATTACTAATAATTAGCTTTTTCCTATTATCTACCATACAGATTGATTTTTGGATTTTAATAAAGAAAATAAAAACTTAAAAAAAATTAAAATAAAATAGGTAATGATATTAAACGAAGAATTAAAAATTCACTTAGAAAATTACCAATATTAATAAATAGTATCTAGGTTTTGAATCCCGCTAAACCTTAACATATTAATCTTTTATTACTCAATTGTTTTATTGATTTATTAGATCATAGAGATTCCTATGGTATGCTAATAGATAATCTTGAGTCTACTAATAACTATTTATAAGGTTTTCAACCGAATTACTCAAGTTAAAGTTTATAGAGTTGCTTTACCAAATTATGAATCCCTCTATTAAGTTTAACCCTAATTCAGAAGATTTATGTCATCCCATCTCTAGGATTGCAATCATCTTTTTCCCATTACGGTATATCTATTCATTAATAGGATTTCTCAATCTCTATATATGAAATCAGATTATGATCTAATATTCTCAGGTCTACTAGAACATAAATAAAGCACGTAATCAGATCACAATACAATAATCAAACCAATTATATTAATAAAAGAATCAAATCATATCAAAGTATTAACATAGGGTTCATCTAACCTAAATACTAACAAGATTTTTAGTTCCATATTATCAAACACGAAATCAAACATATGCTGAAAGAAAAACGAATTGAAAATAATGGGTTCATAATTCTAAATCTCCCATGTTGTTTTATATAGAGTATCTTTGTGATGTAGAGGTTTAATCTTGTATTCTGATGGATCTTTAGATGAATTCCTTATGTTTTCGCCTTTTTGGATCAAAATTGCCCATTGAGAACGTTCTCCTCGTTTAGAATTGCCTCCTAAAGTCTGCTATCCCCATTTGCCTCCAAAAAATGTATTTTATATTAAATTCTAGGGTTTTGGTCGATACATAGCCGAGCATAACTAAAATCTTTGAAAATTGCGAATCTGCACGACTTGGAAAAAGTGCACGAGTTAATACACAACCATGCATCCCTTTTGTTCTTTGAATATTTGTTTTATGTTGTGCTTTTGTTCAAGTTCTTCTTCTTTAAGTTTGTGAAGGCAATTATACTTTGTAAATACACTTGGAAGGAATTAAGTACCAAATATATGATAAAAGTATAACATATAAAGCAAAATACATCAATTATGGTTGTAAAAATATAGTCAAATATGCATCTTTCAAACATCCTCACACTTAAGCTTTTGTTTATCCTCAAGCAAGCATAATCAAAATTATAAATTTTACAACATCAATTCCTCATCAATTTCAATATGTCCATTCATAGTATACATCATCATAACCTATCGAATCAAATTAACATACAATTGGAATCAAATTATCCTAAAATTAACTTTATAAGTCACTATTAATAATAATCACATCAATAATTAGAAATCAAAAGCATTAATCTTTACACCCTTCCTAAGATTTCACTCATTGCAGTCAAGTGTTTAGGGTAAAAAGCATCAAAACTCTCAATCAACGCATAATAGAACTCTTACTATAAGCTTGCAATAATATCACATCTCCACCTTTTATGTATAAACTAAAAAAAATCAAAAGTACTTTATAAGGTTGTAATGGGACTTAGGTATGGTATGGTTGGGATATCATAAAGGGTTCAATTGAAGGAAATTTATTAAAAAGAAATTACAATACTTGTTTACAAAACATATAGGTCTTTTCATTGTAAATCCATTAGTACTATCTACTTATTAACGATAGAATACATTTATAAAGTTTTTTATAAAATAAATTTAATTTATAGAAGCTCCGAAAGAGAATCATAGTATAAACTTCATATAAGTAGGACTATAGAAATACAACAAAGCAAAGGAGACATATAGATTATGACATTAAGGTTAGGTGTTTAATGGACTATAAAAAGACAAATTGCAAATCATAGTGTGACATTTATAATATTAGCATACTTATTAATAGCAAGATCAGCTAGTTTGATAGAAGTGTCCATCTCCAAATGTTTTTTGCTAAAAATCTAAGCATTCTTTTCCTTACATAGTGTACATACATATATATATATATATATATACTAGTACACATAGAGAATTTTGTGATGGATAGATGCCCATGAAATCATGTCATCCCAATTTTTCATATTGTAAATATGATCACTGAAACTCTAAAAGGATAACTAAAGTACCTTGAAGAAGTCATATTTAAATAATAGGAGGTCCCCACTTTCCTCTCCATAGTCATAGGGCTTGTACGTTATAGAGAAAGGTAAATATCCTTTGATTCTATCAATCGGGAGTTTATTCCTCATAGTACAAAATTTTCATATTGTAAATATGATCACTGAGGCTCTAAAAGGATAGCTAAAGTACTTTGGAGAAGTCATATTTAAAGAACAGGAGGTTCCTACTTTCCTCTCCATAGTCGTAAAGCTTGTAGGTTGTAAAGAAAAGCAAAGATCCCTTGTATCTATCAAGAGTGGGAAGTTTATTCCTCACAATAAGCCACTAGATGAATGAAAGATTTTGAGAAACTTATTTACATAAGACTAATTTCCACTAAGAAACTTTAAGGGCAATATCTATAAAGACATTGTAAACTGATTTGTTGGTAAGATAGCCATAAAAGAGTCTGCACCATATCTTATAATGTCCTGATTAGATTGATTAGGAATTGCAATAGGTAAATTATCCTTAATAATGTTGAAGCCTCTCTACCTCACATTCATTGTTATTATGTTAGACACCTTAGCATTAGGCTTGAACATATGGCTTAACAGAAATGTTTGGGGAAGCAACTAAAGAGGGCCAATATTGCAACAGGTGTCATATCATATCCAGGCACTTTTACCATCTCTTATTATGCTTTTAAACTCCTTATATAGATAGCCTCTAGGTCTGAAATTTTGAAGTATTGTCTATAAGGTATCTATATAAGGTCTAACCTCACCAAATCTA
>JANIPN010000003.1:39603380-39616153 GCA_027478595.1 Erythroxylum anguifugum
ATCAAATTAATGAAATATGCCTTTCTTTATTTATTCATAAAGTCTGTACATTACTTGTACATGACTATTGAACAAAACGCGCTAAAGGGGATTGCCTTTAGGGCATAAATAAACAGTACCGACCTTGAACAAGTCGACTTATCCCATGTACAACTCGACTTATCGGTGCTGAATGCGTGTAAGTCGACTTACCCATTGTACAAGTCGACTTGTACACGACTTACACTTACATATATGTGGCTCTGTCAAGAGCTCAAACTCCTGAATAAGTTAAAGTTCTTATTATTCCTGGAACTTTTGAATCTTCAGATTTCGATAAAAAAACAAGAAATGTTGTTTTTCGTGAAATTTTTCAATTGGTTAAATTATAAAACATCTAATTTCCTCAAATGTATATTACTTGTTTCTTTAATCAGTTCACATAATTTAATTTCATATGAATAATTATTTCTCTTCACTTGACCATTTAACATATTCTTTCAGCATGGAAAACCGTTTATTGATGAAGGATATGTCCCTTGGAGCACAATGGTGGTCTTATGAAGTAATAGTGCAAAAAAAAAAACAACATATCATCGCTTCGCCTGCTACACCATCTAAAAGACAAAAGTTTATCTTCTGCGATTCTGATGTATATCAATTACACTTTCTTCCTTTTACATTTTTTAAACTTACCTATTAATAATTTCCTTATAACTAACAGGTATCACAAGTTGAGGGTATCACATTCAACAATTATATCCAAAGAATTGGCAACATCTTACAACCATGTAAGAAATATATCATTTCTAATGCGATTGTCAAATTGATTTCACCTCAATACCAAACCAAAAATTTGAAAATACAGTGGATTATTACAAGCTGCACTATCATCGAGCCCGTGATAGAAAACGAAACAATCATCCCTATCAAATTCAACTTCACACCTTTCAACAATCTCATGGATTGTGTTGATGACAAGCAAAAATCAATTAGTTAGATGCTTAATATATTTCTTCACACAATGTTTGCAAATTTTTTTTAATAATTAATTACATTTATCTTTAACACATGATAGATATTTTAGTTGTCGTTATTGAAGTGTTAGATAAAAAAGAAATCGTCAAAGATGGAAGAGCTTCAAATGTACAAAAATTTGTTATCACCAATAAAGAGTAATTTTCATTCTCTGTCTTTCTTAATATTTTCCATGAAAGTTAAAAAAATTAACATTTTTCTAACATCTCTTGTTTTTTACTAGGCACCAAACAGTCATATTATCACTGTGGAATTCTTTTGTTGACAACGAGGGCCAACACATTACAGAATCCCTTCACTCTCATCCAATTATTGTCTGTAGAAGGGTGAATGTCAACTTTTATAACGGTACTTTTTCCTTCCTCATAATATTACATATTATTATTTACCTTTTTATTCTATCTTAAACTTACAATTTCAAATGTTAGGTGTTGCATTATCAACATGGTTCGACTAAGCAATCCTCGTTAACCCACCAATACACGAAGTTACAGATCTTAAAAATTGGTAATCCATTATGTTATGTACAACATTTCAAATATTTCATTACAAATTATATAGGAATTTTTAAATTTCTTATATTTTCGTCTATATAATTATTATGTTATAGGGAACAACGAAATTATAAGGAAATTAAAAACCTCGTTAACGAACGATCATACCTCAAATATAATCCTAATATATCTTTTGGATCTCATCAAAAAATCACCAAAATCATTTTTCTAAACTCTACCCCCAAGGTAATCACATTTACATATTCCTATTCACTATTTAATTTCAAACTTGTTTCTCTAAATCTTCTTATTGGTTTTTCCCCAAATATCATGGATTCAAGGTAAAATTTACTTTCAACACATGCTTTCACTCTACGGCTGCTGCATATGGAGTTCTCTTCACTTGTAATTATTGCAAAGAAAAACTAACTACTGAACCAAGGTTTCTCCCTTCTATGTTCAATCTTTGATTTGTTGCTTTTTCCTTCCATCTAAATTTTATAATTTTGACATTACTTTTTTACTTACATGTCACCTGTGCATCTTTTTCACTCACACTCATCTTTTTTAACTATTTTAACTTTATTGTACAGGAGCCGATATGACATAGATTTAACCGACGAAACAGGGACTATCACGGCTTCGATTTTCGACAACCTAGCTAAAAAACTTTTAAATTTCACCGCCCTTGAAGCTATGCAATATTCCAATGAGGTTATATTTTTCCTTCCATCTTTCATCTACATTTCCAATTTAATACGCCCCCAGATATCTTTAAGTAGTTATTTCACTGACAATAGACATTTTTGTTTTGCATTTTAAGAACATGAATCTCCCCTTAGAGAACCTGCTTACAAAATTGAAAACCGATACATTTCTTCTCCATGTCAAACCAGCAAATATTCAGTCATCAGATGCAGTGCAACAATTTACTATTGTTTACTACTAGAAAATTGATGCTCGTGAACTAGAAGACCCTTCACTTTCACCCGCAAAAAATTACCAACCTTCAACTGATGATCAATATAACAATGATGAAATTACACCTCTAACAATCTCAGGTCTTTTTTATTCCTCCTTAATTTTTATTTCATCTTTAACATGATCTTTTATTATTTTTGTATCTACCATTTCCTTTCCAATAATCTCACCTTATATCACCAACCTAATATATTTTGATTTCTTACATTTTCAGAACATATTCCTGAATCTTCTTCATCAGTTAGACAATGCCTTGAAAAAAGATTCAGCCATGCTGAAAACAATTCATCGTCACAAACTGATAAGCCAATCAACAATATTAAATGTACACCGCAATCAGATGCACAATCAAATCCAGACACTCGTTGTAATAGGAAAAAACCCAAATTCTCATGAACTTTTAATGTCAGACCAACCAGATAAAATCACTACTTTACCTTTTGTCGTTTTACTTCATACCATCTAAAACTTGGATATTGTGGTGTGTTTTGAATGACTTCAGATGGTTTAGAAGTTAATCTGCCTGCTCAAATATGGTTTCAAGTTTGATTTCCAATTGTTCAGTTTCAATTATTTTTGGCTTACATAACCTATTTCCGTATGTTTTTAACCAAATAAAACAATATATAAGTGAATATAAGTGCTCAAGTGTACGAGGAATAGGTTCTGATTCTTGTTGTTGCTATTTACTATTATGAAGTAGAACATGTAATTTTTCTTGGAGACAACTCATTTTTAATCGTTTGTTTACACTTGATAAAGGATTTTCTAAAAATAAGAGAAAAGAAAACAAAATTTATTAGGTGATATCTTAGATCTAAAAAAATAGTAAAGCATCAAGTGCTTTTTGAAAGTTATTAGGTGCTTCGAAATAGATAACTTTATAATAAAAAGTATTAGGAAATTTAGTCATCTACTCGATGGAAAAGATTGAGAAATTGCAACCACAATACCTTTCATTGACTCTTAATATGCAAATTAAGGTAAGGTTATATACTAAATAAACAACAACTATGTCTCTAATAATTATGTCATTAGGTACTATCATTTGTATCTATTTTCTATTTAATGGTGACCACTTTGAGTCATAAGATTGACATCTTGGCATATATAATATGGAAGAAATAATTGATTCATAATCTATAGCAATTGCTTCTTTTCTATTGATAAACTTAGCATACAATAGTAAGGAGTCAATATCCATAAAGTAGGACTAGTAAATTTTGTTCTTATAACTAAGAGATTTTTAAAATCTATAAGTATGTTAAGTATATGTATATTTAATTAATAAATCATTTACAAGTTAATATAAAATTATAGTGAGAATTGATTTGGTCCACAGTGAGGTAAGTATATGTATATATATATAGCCCTAATTTCTAGGGTTACAATTCCTACATAAATTCGAAATTTTAGTTTGAATGAAAGATTTTCTTATTAATTTATGGATGAATAACTTATTACTCATTTAATTATTATTTTATTTAGATGCGAAATCTTATTAAAAAAAAGGAATTATGTTTCAATATGAGGAAGAAATTGATAGACGGAATTCAGTTACATTGGTGGTAGTAAATTATTAGTTAAAGGTATTAACCAAGAGAAATTATGTTGGTTTGGCATTATGAGGGTTGTTAAGCATAATTAGTATGATAGATTGGATAAAGTATATTATAGGCAGCCAAATAAATATAAAGAAGGTGGGTAGTTTGAGATTCTAGATGATACAAAAATATATGATTTGATTATATTTTATTTAAAACCACAAAAGAGTGGAGGTTTATTTTAAAGATGAGTATAATGAAGAGAAAGCAATAAAAGCATATATTGTGGATGATGGTGATGATAACATAGATCCAAAAAATGTTGAAGAAGAAGATGATCATTACATAAAGGATGAACTGGTTGTCCTAGGAGTCAATAAAATAGATGATAAAGCAAACATTGAAGAAAAAATTGTACTATTAAATGACAGTGGTGATAGTGGTGTGCCCATTAAAGATATGCAAGTTGAGCATAAAATTTTGAATAATGTGTATGACAATGAGTCTGATGGTGTTAATATTGTGCTTGATGGTGTGAATATTAAGCATGATGTCCCTAATGCCTCTGCTGATGATGATGTGCCTGGTGCTTCTGCTAGTGTATATATAATTCCTGGTTGTACAAATTTAATCAGATTATTTGGTAAGTGCAAATAAAGATTCCTCAAATTGATGGGCCCACTTACCACTTTAAGCCCTTTTTGAATTTATTTTTGTTTCATTTATCCTCCTATATATATGATTCCTGGTACAAATTTAATTAGATTATTTGGTAAAGATTCCTCAAATTGACGGGCCCACTTACCACTCTAACCACGTTTTGAAAGACTTGGTTGTTTCGTTTGTCCTCTCAATACCATAAAATTTGTCATTCCGTTGACGCACGGAGCAGTTTCAAGTCGTTGCTGATTTTATTAATTGCAATACCAGGTAGACATCGCACGAACTCACGCAGCTTGTGCTGTTAGTACTTGGACCAAATAATAATGCGGTAGAGATCCCGTAACAATCAATGTGTTGGTGATTGATATGTAAATGGTGTGTGCAAAAAACTGGATATTGAACGGGCACAAGCAGATACGACGGCGACACTCATGGAGGTTGTTGTTGAACATTCTCCTTTCAGTGCAAATCCTCGACTCTTCCAGTCTCATAACTCTGCTCCTTCACGTACTCACGACAAGGTTTTGATTCTTGACCTCACTACAAAAGAAATATGCAGTCCTTGTCATGTACTCACGACAAGGTTTTGATTCTTGACCTCACTACAAAAGAAATATGCAGTCCTTGTCTGTGTTCTCCTAGTTCGTCTTTTTAGGGATTGCAATAAGATGAAAAGACTCTATCTTGGGTTCGATTTCGGGTTTTTCCTTGGTGGGTTATTGAAGATTTTCTTTTGTCTGAGTGCATGTATTTCTTTCTTTTGAATTTGTATGAATCAGGAGGGTGGAAGATGGAAGGCCCTGTTACTAGCATACAAGACACTAGGAGTTGTCTTTGGAGGACTGGTAACATCACCACTTTATGTCTATCCATCCATGCCACTCAAGTCTCCAACAGAAGAGGACTATCTGGGTATCTATAGCATCATGTTCTGGACTCTTTCTCTCGTTGGGGTTGTTAAGTATGCCTTCATAGCCGTCAACGCTGATGATGAAGGCGAAGGTAAGCGCTTACTAGTCTTTTTCACTTTCTTTACTATCTCTTTTGCTGTTTTGCACAGCTATATTCCTGGCTCGCTTTTTTTTCCACATATTTGGTTAGCAGAGGATTGAATATTGTGAGAATCGATTCATATTTTGTTTACATTTGTGCATCCGATGATTTTCGAACACCATATTGCATTAGTCATTTTATTAAAATTTCTTTTCTTATTTACTTTTCCTGGTCTAATGTTTGTTGTTTTCTGCTATAATTAGCTCCCGACTTCTTCGGTTGCAGTCTAAAGTCAAAGTAAAAATTTGACGGTTTGCTTGACTTAATTATGAGTTTCAAGCACTGGATGGAGGTCTCTTATGTAAATAGATGTTGGGAAGTTATCTTAGTGTAACTTGGTGTTGTTGATTCATACGAATGATAGAAATGGAAGGACGGATGAAGTGCATATTTCATGTTGACAAGGAGACCTGTATTACTGGTTTTACAAATGCTCAGGGAGATGCTGACAGAACCCAGTTTTTGAATATCAAGAGTATGCCTTCAGGCATCAAACCGTTCGGTTAATCAAAGTGAATATGAAAAAAGTTTTCTTTTGCTCACTGAATATTGTTACAATGGTCTTGTAGTGGTTTCTTTTGCTATTTAAAACTAAACTTTATGTGTTGATATTCCTTAAACAAGACAGTGATAACTGATGTAAGCCTGAAAGAAGCTCCTTAGCTGTCAAAAAAAAAAACTAGATGATTCACTTTTAAAACTATTCAACATCCCTCTCTCTCCTTCTACTCGAAGAGAGTAAATTTTCTATGTTATAATAAAAGTATTACATTAAAGTCAAGAATTTTGCTTGGCACCAAGGTAATGCTTCTGGTGCTTTGAACAAGATCACTGAAAAGTTTATAACGTTTGCCCCTTCTGCTAAGTAACCACCATAAAGCACAGTTATGTCCTATTTTGCCTCCTTGACAACAGCCAATATTTGGATGAGCTTTTTCATCTCTGTGTGAAAGATGTATTATATTTGGATGAGCTTTTACATCTCTGTCCAAAATCTACCAAGGTTCTTCTTGACACATCTTATCAATTTTTTTTATTTCTTTTAAGTCTTTACGATGATATTTGATATTGTTGTCACTAGGGATATTTGGTCTCATTTACCAAACTAGAGAAGTATGAAATGGGATCTACTGGCTTGCACTTCAAGAAAAACAATTTTATTGATATTTTTTGGTAATTTTCTATTCGATTTATTTGTGACTTCATGGAAATAATATGACACTATGATGCTGAGAATGATAGAGGTTCAGGAATTGCACGAATGAGCTGTTTCTAAGCTCTAACACCTTAAAAAGTGGTCATCTGTTATCTGATTGTCTGTGGCTGTGCTACTTTTGCACAGATTGTGTAAGATGAGTGATGTTATTGGTGGACTTGTAAAACATTAGATTGTGAAGAGACACCTGTTAATGTGTTTAGTGGCAAAGATGGTTATTCATGTAGTGAATTTGATAAATCAGATGGAAATTTGTATATGCCCTTTCAATGATCCCAGAGATAAAATTTGATGCTGTAAAGCAAGGTTATGGTTTAGCTTTTCTCTTTTTGCTGGACCTGCCAAACTTTGGCAATATTACTGTCTCCTCTCATATCAGCATTGCGTTAAGAGAGGACTTTGACTCTCATGACTGATACTGCATAATGCAAAAAAATCATCTGGTCTCCAGAACAATTTCCAATGGGTTGCATTTTTGTTATCTCTTGTGTATTTTATTATACTTCGTGGCATGATTGCTATTATGTGAATCTATTTCTTTTTTTTGCAATTTTTAGTAGTCACACTGTATGATTTTCTTACTATTAGCAATTTTTTATTTGAGATGTGTATGCAAAAGGATCATTCTTTTCCCTTTTTGAGTCACCCAAATATTAGCACTGCTGGTGTTGCAGTAAACATCAAAGTCTGCGAGAAGTCAGCCCCATAAAATGTTAGTTTTAACTGGTCCTTGACTGATTTGTGGCAGGTGGAACGTTTGCGCTGTATTCATTACTCTGCAGGAAGATGAATATTGGAATACTTTCTTCTAGAGCAGAAGAACCTAATTCTAGTTTGTCAAATTCTTTCTCGCATGAAGAGATTCAAAATAAAACTAGGCTGGGAAAATTCTTTGAGAGAAGTATAGTTGCCAGAAGGGTTCTACTTTTCATTGCTATGCTAGGAATGTGTATGCTAATAGGGGACGGTGTACTCACACCAGCTATTTCAGGTTTCTAATAACTAATTTTAATTATCTATCTTATAGATTGGGATCTTGTTGATTTGACTTCACTATATTTGTTTCATGACAGTGTTGTCAGCAATGGATGGCTTAAGAGCACCTTTTCCTTCTGTCAGTAAACGTGAGTTGAAAAAGTGTTCTAGCATCAAAGAATGTATAAACCTTATTAAAATGCAGTGCTGGGTCATAACATGCATAATACAAGTGCATAGCAGAGGAGAAAAGTGGATAATGAGCAATCAAACATGTAGTATTTGGAAGCATAATTTGACAGTATAATATGATAGTTGATAAAATATCCTTTTGATATAACTTAGTAATTCCCTTGTTAACAATTTTCTCGTTCAGTTTAAGGATATCCTTGTTCTGAGGAGCTTTATAAAATTACAATAACTTCAAACTGGCAGGCAAATATGTATCATCAAACATCTCTCTAATCAAGTAGCAATGGGTTAGTAAACAGACATTGGGTCCAAGAGACAATACTGTGGTTTGACTTGGAGAATTACAAAGTATAACGCCGAAAGTAGTTTGAATCTAAAAGAAGAAGAGAAAAAACAAAAATCATTAGAGAGAAGAATTTTGAAGCAGTGCAAGGCTAAAAAAATCTTTGACAAGTATCTTTCCGATATTATTAAGAAGCTAGGTTTATTCCCGAGGAGTGAATTGTCCAACAGTGAGGTGCTAAGATTTCTATTTTTTCCTAGAAGCATCTCAGTTTATCTCTGTCTTATTTTACTTATTGTGACATTACAGCTTTGGTTGAAGCTCTGTCTGCAATTGTTCTAGTTTTCCTTTTTCTGCTTCAAAAGTTTGGCACCTCCAAAGTGAGTTTTCTCTTTTCACCCATTATGGCTGCATGGACTTTATCTACTCCACTTGTAGGGATTTATAGCATTATACGAAACTACCCTGGCATATTCAAGGCCTTATCACCCCACTATATTTTAACATTCTTTTGGAGAAATGGCAAGCAAGGTTGGCTGCTGCTAGGGGGAACTGTCCTCTGCATTACAGGTTAGCTGTTTGCTTTGTACTATTTAATGTAGTTTCTTGCTTCCCATTTCTTTTAGTTTTGAAGTACTTTTATGGATATCAGCATTCACAAATGCTGGTTAAAGTTTTATTCAAGCTGTATGTTGTATATTCTAAAGGGTCTGAATGTTGGTCATGTAGCTTTATGACCTTTAAATGATGCAACTCTTCATAATGTCGGCATATTTGATATTTCTTTATAAAATCCATCTACTTCAGAGTTATATGTTGATTTAGGTGGAATTCTGTCTCAGTAAGGCCCAAAATGACGATCAGAGATTCAGAATGAAGAGTTCAGATGCATGTTGTATGCCTGCCAAGATTCCTATTTACGCAAACACCATTTTTTCGCTAACATGAGTGATTGTTCCATAAATTAGGTTCTGAAGCAATGTTTGCAGACCTTGGTCATTTTAACAAGAGCTCTATTCAGGTATTACCTAATTCCTTTTGCAGATCTTTGGCTTCCACCTTCATGTATGGAAGGCCCATCTCATGGAATAATTTTGTTGCAGATCGCTTTTCTGTTCACTATATATCCGTCACTGGTTCTGACTTATGCTGGGCAAACAGCATACCTCATCAGGAATCCTGGCGATCATGATGATGGATTTTACAAGTTTTTACCTAGACCAATATATTGGCCTATCTTTGTCATAGCCACGCTGGCTGCAATTGTTGCAAGCCAATCACTGGTATCAGCCACATTTTCTATCATCAAGCAATCTGTAGTACTGGATTATTTCCCTCGTGTTAAGGTGGTACATACATCCTCCAGCAAAGAAGGGGAAGTCTACTCCCCTGAGGTTAATTATATCCTGATGATTGTCTGTGTTGGAGTGATACTTATCTTTGGGGATGGAAAGGATATTGGAAATGCATTTGGTACAAACACTGAACCTCTCATTTTACTTTGATTTCATTAAGTTTCCAATTAATTTCTTTTCTTTGGGTTGGGCCACAAAATCCTTCAAGCCATTGCTAGTGTAGTCAACAGTTTTTCCTGCACAATTCCCACCAAACAAATGTTTGCCAGCAGACTAGAGGCCCATATGTAGATGAATGTAATGGTTACCTTTTAAACTTTCAGAAAAACTTTTTAAAACTTATTTAAGTACATAATATGGGACTGTTTCAATATTCTTGCATCTGATATTTTTGTATCTACACAACCTTACCTTACAAATTTATGAAAATCTTACTTTCAGGTGTCGTTGTTAGTCTAGTAATGCTTATCACAACAATACTCCTGACGTTGGTGATGATAATGATATGGAGAACTTCAACATTCCTGGTTGTACTTTACTTCATTGTATTTTTTACAATGGAAGGTGTTTATGTCAGTGCAGTTCTAACCAAGTTACACCAGGGTGGATGGATTCCATTTGCAATTTCGTTCATTCTTGCTTTCATTATGTTTGGCTGGTTTTACGGAAGGCAGAGAAAGATAGAGTATGAGCTGGCTCACAAGGTAGACTTGGGAAGGCTTAAAGTGCTATTATCTGAACCAGGGGTTCAAAGAGTTCCCGGGTTATGTTTCTTTTACACTCATATTCAAGATGGCTTGACTCCTATCCTTGGACATTACATTAAAAACATGAAATCGCTACACAAAGTTACCATTTTTACCACACTTAGGTACTTGTTAGTTCCCAAGGTTGCTCCACATGAGAGGATTTTGATCAACAAGAAGGGCATCAAAGGAGTGTATGGGTGTGTGATTCAATATGGCTATGCAGATTCTGTAAATCTTGAAGGAGCTGACTTTGTAAATCAAGTTACAAATAGCTTGAGGTTGCACATTCAGAACTCCTCAGGGAATGATTCTGAAGAGATTGAGGAGGAAATTTTTGGCTTTGAAGAGGCAAAACTGGCCGGTGTGATCCACATTAGAGGGAAAACGAGGTTTTACATACGCCGCAATTGTAGTTGGTTTGACAGAAAGATGCTTGCCTTTTATGAAGCCATACATAGCAACTGTAGGTCAGGAATTCCAGCTCTGGGACTCGGGGTGCCACCTCCACAACAGATTGAGGTGGGCATGCTATACGAGGCTTGATTTTAGCATGTCTATAATCTTTTGTTTTTGTTCTTGTCTTTTATCTTTTCAACTTTATAGTGAAGTTCTGATGCAGAATTTGATCATTAATCACATTACTAAAATTTATTATTATTTTTATTTTCCAAAATTTAATTTAGATTCAAAAAGAATATAATATTACAAAATCTTTAATTTAAATTTTAAATTATCCGACGAGAGTGGCTTATAATCGATGTCCTCTCTGTCCTTAAATTTTGTTTGTTCATTTTGCTAGATGGTATCAAGAATCTTCTTTGTAAAGTTGGACAAAATGTTTCCTTTTGCTATTTCTAAAATCGCAATGACTAGGTGGGAAGTTGTTGCAAACGTAAAAACTAAAAGGAGGATAGTTCCCAAGATAATTAAAAGGCAGTCAATTGGATCCAATGTCTGTCTCTTCTACTTGCCACCTAATGCATTTGAAGAATGTTAAGCCCAATCGTGAACCTACAAAGTTCAATTTTTGAATTGATAACCAAAAGAATTTACACCAAGGTACGTCACGTTACAAAATTGACCATCAATTAATATATTACACTATATTATACCAATGAAGAAGAGAGCCACAACAACATTTGGTAGCCATAAGTGTCAAGAATAAAACCATAGCTACGTGCACTATATGCAATAGTCAATGCAGCTCGCACTTCCTGTTAGGAAATCGGGACGAGATCCGATCTCAATCGTTGAGGAATAATTATGAAACTTTTTCATATTTTGATTTCACGAAAACTAAGATCTCTTTAATTCTATAAAATGATTAATAATTACATCATAATAAAGCATGAATCTTAGTTCGTATTTTATTCCGAAACTTGATCATATTCTTGTTGTATCCTTTGAACTATTTTCGAAATTTTGATTCATCTCAACTACCGTAGCCGTACAAGTATCTGGTCTCTAACGGTATCCATAGAATAAGTTAAGAGAACTCTGTAACTCTTACATAGAGATTTAAGCAAAAAGTGCTAGCTTCATTAGAACTTAAGCATATTCATAATAAGTTTTGGACATTCTAGTTATTTAAATATCAATTATGCCCAAATAAGATCTGATATCTCATATTGATCCTTATTTATTAAATATCTCATATTTAATCATAAAGTTTCTCAAACATAACAATCAAGTCTAACTTAATTAAAATATCTTTGCACTTTTTAATCATTCTTTATGTGAGGCCTATTAGGTTCTCAAATATGTTGCTCTCTTCACACCCTGATGAGATGTAGAACTTTCATTCTCCTTCACTGCCTTTGCTCCTCCGGTTGAAGCTCTCTCTCTTTTCTTCATTTCCACCCTTGTTGATCGTGGCTCTGTCGTTCGATTTAGGAATCGACCTTAAAAATTGGTCAAAATAAAATATTTCCAAGATTGCAGCAAGCTGAACCTTGGGTCGTCTCTCTCGATGGAATCACTTGGAAATTAATCCTAAGACTAGCCTAAGTTGAATTATGCAATTAAAACAATTTAAAAGGGGGGTTTTTGCTTGATTGATTAAAATTAAGGAAATAAAAGTATGAAAGAATATTTTTTTTGGATTTTTAGGAAATTAACCAATTTGAAAATAACTAAGTTTGAAAACAATTTACTAAAGCTCTCTTGTAAATGCGGCTCGGGTTATCATTGTTCAAAATAATTTTCCGGGGTTGGAATCCACTAAGTTTCGAAAGATCAACCTTAAAACTAT
>JANIPN010000003.1:39650464-39662910 GCA_027478595.1 Erythroxylum anguifugum
GGCCGAGCGGCAGAACAGAAGACTCACACAAGCGACAGAAGGATCAGTCCAGCTGGAGAAAGCCGACCGACCGACAGAACCAATGTCGAGCGACGTAAAGATCGGTGGTTATGTTGAAAGCTCGGTCAGACATGGGAAAGACCATATTCACCATTAGATAAGCTCTGCTTCAATTATTTCTTTGTTTTATACTTTATTATTGCTTATGCTCTTGTACAACGCAACTTGTGGGTACCTTTTTTCTTGGCCCTGCCAATCAGGTTTTTTAACGGCCCACACTTTCGTCGTCATCAATAAAGAGTTTCAGATTTCTTGGCAGATTTAATTAAATTGGATTAAGGGCAGAACAGTCTACCAATCGTTCGACAAGGTTTCTAAGACAAGATTCTTGCAACCAGGCGATGTCAAGTCACAAAATCTTGGCATCGCTCGGTTTTCGACAATGCTCGGCTTTCAACAACGATCGACAAGGTTGCCAACACTAGATGTTGGAGCCGCTCGACATTGACATCGTTCGACAAGGTTGCCAACACAAGATGTTGGAACCGCTCGACATCGACATCGTTCGACAAGGTTGCCAACATAAGATGTTGGAGCCACTTGACATCGAAAACGATCGACAAGGTTGCTAACACAAGATGTTGGAGCCGCTCGACATCGACATCGATCGAAAAGGTTGCCAACACAAGATGTTGGAGCCGCTCGACATCGACAATAATCGACAAGGTTGCCAACACAAGATGTTGGAGCCGCTCGACATCGACATCGTTCGACAAGGTTGCCAACATAAGATGTTAGAACCGCTCGACATCGACATAACTCGACCTCGACATCGACACAGCTTGGCCTCGACATCGACACAGCTCGGCTTTGACATCGACACAGCTCGGCCTCGACATCAACACAGCTCAGCCGGGTTTCCAAACGAGATCCTTGAAACCAGGCGATGCCAAGAGCCCAAAATCTTGGATCGCTCTGCTTCAACATCGATTGGCCATGTTGCCAAGGCGTTAACCATGATTCTCTCAAACCATATGATCGATCGACGTATATCGAACGCACTCGCTTGCTACCTGCTATCCGAAAAGATAGTTCCTCGGTGCAACCACTTGGCTCTTCTCCTCCTCCAATGAAGAGGGTTGAGCTCGCAAAACGTACTTCTCCTCCTTCACCTCTGAAAGTTCAACTCTTAAAGCATTAACTTGGCCAAGAAGATCATGAATCTCCCGAGTCACCGACCCTGTGACTTCATTAAACCGATTGATACATCCCAAAGGCGAAAATTAGGTTCCTCGCGTAGCCATGCACAAGACTGGCCATCAGCTCCTGGTCGCTCAACGAATCCACAAACTTTCCATCTTGAGGAGGAACGACCCTCTGAACAACATGAAGAGCCACGCCATGCCCCTCTGCGACACCCCAGGGCAAGACTATCGAGATTATACCGATCGAGCGTCTGAATCCGATCGACCACTTCCTGTTCTTCTCTTGTAAAGGACATGCCTTGATTGCCGAAGATGTCTGGCTCGACCTTAATTGTCATCTACATCCGATCGATCGGCCCTATCACGAATTATCGTGCACTAGAAGTCGAAGTTCGATCGATCGGGCCTAGCACCATTCATCATAAAAGCGAGTCGCACAATCCTCATGTACTCCTTCGACCCTTCTCCTTGGTCAGGCTCGAGGAGTAAGGGGCTTATGGTTGGGTTAGTTGTGCTAGGCCCAGGCCCATCTCTACACGTCCATGGCCCATCAGGTGTTAGACTGCCATGCAACACAACGACTCACGTAAAGACCTAAACCTAGCGGTAACCCCAGGTATATAAGGTACTATTCCTACCGGATTCAGGTACGAGATTACAACCCTACTTTTCTCTACTTTCAGCAGCCAAAAACCTACACAAAAAGGCTGACTTGAGCGTCGGAGGGGCCTACCGGAAACCAACCCCCGGCGCGCCTTTATTGTTTTGCAGGTGTTCTCTAGCCAAATCTATTCAAGATCATGGATCCAAACAATGGCGTTCCGCTACTTAACTATGATTTTAGTTTTAAATATTTATAATTTTATTTATGCATCTATACATAAACATAAACTTTTGTTAAAAGATCATTGTCACTCTATATTTACAATTACATACAAGAATACGTTTATGCATTATTTTTTTTAGGGAAAACTATCTTTAATGTGAACTTTAGTTAATTTTGTAATATTAAATAGAATTATAAATTATATTAATCAAATACTTAAAATTTAATTTGTTGTAAACATAGTTTGTTATTTGCTCTATCATTGATGTAAAATATCATGTAACCAAACATCATTCAATATTAGCAGACGTGAGGAATTTAATAAATTTAAAAATAAATAATTTTTTGAATTCAATTAAATAAATAAAGAGATATCTTTTATTAATTGTTTAATATATTTTTCAAGTTGTTATATTCGAAGAAATCTCCTTGACATGGACATGATATTTTATCATGTTGAAGATTAATGAGCCATGTGAGAGGAATTATACTCCTAGTTGGGAAGTGTTCATATGGACATTGATGGTTTTTGGACATGCACGACATGGAATGTTGAACGAAGTAACAAGTACATTAGTTCAAATGCCATATAAGAATTCAACTTCATGCAATACAATAATTGTAGGACATAGCATCAGATTTGTTTAAGGTTGTGCCATATAGAAACTATAGCTTGTAGAATACAATGATCACATGATATGCTCAAGTTAGAGATATTAATCAGTACTAGAATTCTGTTTGATATAATGTTTAAGTGTGATTATATCCTTTTGGTTAGCTATGATTCGTGGTTATGCTCAAAATGGTCGTAGCGAAGAAGTTTTATAACATTTTGTAAAAATGAAACAAAAGGAGAAAGATTGAATAAAACATCATTTAACTGTTCTTTAACACCAATTACTAATATTGCTACTATATAGTTGGTTAAGCAATTGCACGAACATTTGCTTTAGGAAAAAGAATTCTTCCTTGTTGCTTCTTCAACTTATATTCCTATTAAAAGCTAGAAAAAATAGCATGGATGAAATGTCCTATCCTAGCTAGGGAACTTTCTTTAAATATAGTAGTTTGAAGAAGTATTAGATAATAAATGAGAAATTCCCTTTATTACTAACAATTTTTGGACATCATAAAAAGAGATGGGGTTCAAATGTCAAATAAATTTTTCAATAGATTCATCACCTTACCTTATTAAAAAAGATGTAGAATGATTTAATGAAAAATAATTAAAGAGGTCTTAACTGAAAAAAAAGAGCTCGATATCTAGTTGTAAAATAGGGAAGGTATTAGGAACCTTATTATACCTACTTAAGCGATTAACTAGTTTAAAACAAGTTTTGAAAGTTAGGGGGCCTTTTAAAAGAAAAATATACTTAGGAATGGGGTAAATAAAAGTAAATTGCAGAAAACATAAAATATATAGTTAAGTGCCCAAGAATTTGTGGTTTTATCTAGGGATTTAAATAAATTATATGACTTTGACATAAAATTCAAAATGTATGGAACCCTCTTTAATTGGACCAAGCAACATTTTCGGTAGATCTACTTCTCTTACCTATATATGGTGCAAATATTGTATTGGGGGTCTAGTGGTTAGTAAAGCATGACCTAATATTATCTAATTATCGAGCTTTGTTGATGGAATTTCGGTACCAAGGTTCTCTTATTAAGCTTTATGATTTGCTACAACCAACATTGGCCCATATATCTATAAGCCCCCTCAAATGTTACAACAAGACCTAAAGGGTGGCTTAGTATTTCCATCGAGGTCGTTAATTCTCCCAAACCTATACTAATCAGCCCTAACGTGCCTTCCTTTTTCCTCAAAAAGTTGTAAACACTACTCTCCAAATTTCAAGCCATATTTGAAAACTCCTAAGGCTTCCTCCATCGAGAAAAATTGACCATTGTATTCCATTACTACCTAATAAACCCCCATTTATAAATTGAAAAATTGTTTAGGGAAATGCGTTTTAAAGGGAGCCGTCTAATAGAGCAGTGGCCCTTCTCTACTCCAATTCTCCTTGTCAAAAAAAAGATGGCCTTGGTTTTATGCTTATTATAGAGCTTTAAACATCGCCATAGTTAAGGACTACTTTTCCATACCTATTATTGACGAACTCCTGGATGAATTGCATGGCACCATAGTCTTCTCCAAATTGGATTTACATGTAAGATACTATCAAGTATGATCCACTTGACATATCTAAGATGGAAATTTGAACATATGACGACCATTACGAGTTCATAATGATGCCTTTTAGACTCTTTAATGCCCCTTCCACTTTCCATGCCTTATTGAATTATGTTTTTCAAAAAGTTCTAAGGAAATTCTTCCTTGTTTTTTTAACGGTATCCTTATTTATAGAGAGACTCATTTACAACACTTGGAGACAGTATTATCCCTTCTTAAATCCCACTCTTTATTTACTAAATTGACCAAATTCAAATTTGGATGCTCCGAGTTGAATTATTTAGGCCATAAGGTGTTTATCCATAGAGTATAAGTGGATCCAAATAAGGTGGTGGCTATCCAACAATGGCCTTTTCCTGATTCCATCAATAGCTTACATATATTTCTCATATTTGAGGAGAACTGTCATCAATTTATGGCACGATATTATACTATTTTAGCACTCTTATAGTTGTTGTACAAGAATGTTTTTGTATAGACCCCTACGACTATGTCTACCTTTAATGCATTGAAGTAAGCTCTCTTTAACACCCCTATTCTTCTTTTACCAAATTTATTTGAGCCTTTTATTCAAAAAATTGACTCAACTGGAGCTGGGATAAGGACAATAATGTTATAATGAATTACCTAAATAGGGAGAACTGAAGCCATTTGATTGGTTACTTTAGTAAAGAGTTACCTCCTTATCTCAAGTCTGGATCAGTATATGCCAAGGAAATATTTGCTATAATAGCAGTAGTGCAAAAGTGGTGTCAATATTAACTTGGGAGGCCATTCACCATTCAATCATACCACTAAAGCTTGAGAGCCTTGATCTATCAAACCATCCAAACACTTGAGAAATAGAAGTGGCTTACTAAATTGCTTGGGTATGCTTACTAGATTGTCTACAAAACAAGGTTAAAAACCAAATTATTGATGCCTTTTCTAGAGTGTTTAACCATCCTTTTAATGCGATGAATGTAACTTCTAAACCAGTATACTACCTACAGTATAGTGTGAAGGATAAATTAATGTTCTTCAAGGGCAGGGTTTATATCCCTCTTACTTCAGGCTTTTAACTATTATTCCTTGTTGAATTCCATAATTTACCAATCGGTGGACATGTAAGAATGTAACAAACTTTTTTCCAAAATTACCAAACTCTTATATTGGCCGGGTTACACCAAAGTATTCGAAATATTAGCAATTGTGAGATTTTTCAAGTTGTGAAACCTTTAATTAGGCCCCAAAGGACTGCTACAACCCCTTCCTATATTTGGAAAATTATGGGATTCAGTTTCTATAGGCTTCATAACTAAACTACCACCATCTTCTGGCAAGATATCTATAATGGTGGTGGTGGATAGGCTTTCAAAGCACACTACTTCTCTACACCTGGCCCTCACTTCACTGCCCCTCAAGTAGCAGACTTGTTTGTTCAAGAAATTGTGATGCTTTATAGGTTTCTATCAAATATCATTTTAAGTTGAGATCCCTTTTTTTATAAGTTCCTTCTGACATGAATTGTTCAAACTACAAAGAACCAAGTTGGCCACTAGTAGTTTATACCATCCTCAAACTATCAAACATACTGAGGTTTTGAATTATTGCTTAAAAGGCTATCTTAGATGCTTCACCAGATCACCCTCATTAATGGATACATTACCTTATGTGGGCCGAATGGAATCATAACACCTCTTGTCATTCTACCATAAACTTGACTCCGTTTGAGGTAGTGTTCAATTGCCCACCTTTGTCCCTCGTTGATTATATGGGTGGCACCTTTGTTGTGAAAGCTGTGGATGCTTTACTAGGTCATTAGTATTAACTAGACTACAATACAATCTAAGAGCGCAAACATGCATGCGAAATCAAGCCAAAGTTAAGCGTATATAGAAAACTTATGTTGTGAATGATTGGGTATTCCTTAAGCTCTATCCCAATTGATTCCTTAGTTGCTCATTGATAGTCAAATAAACATTTTTGAAAATTTTTTGGTCCTTTTCAAATTGTAGAGCAGGTCAGGTCACTTGCTTGTTGTCTAACACTTCCCCCTTATCCTTAAATCCATAATGTCTAATATATGTCTCTCCTTAATGAATGTGTTGCTAATCCCTCTACACTCACAAGCTCCCCAGCCTCAGTAATTTACTAATCACCACCTAATTTTGAAGCCTTCCAAAATCTTAGGCTACCATAAAGTTCTATAGCAAGGGAAACCTTGTTCTCAATTGTTGATTCAATGGGAGAATCAACTAGAAGTTGAAGCTACCTTGGAGCCACTCCAAAAACTTCCCTTAAGATTTTTCGAAACTTAACCTTGAGGACAAGGTTCCAATTAAAGGGGGAATAATATTGTAGGTACTACTTCCATAAACTTAAGTATTGATTTTCAACCCAGCTATGAAAGAATGGCACCAGGAGGAGTAATAGAATTAGGGAAATTTCAGACAAATAGCATCACTTCGTTAGCTAGGGGTTAGTTAGTTGTGGGTAAAGAAAGATATTGTATGACATGGATTGTACTTGGCTATTTGATTACCATAATGTTGTTATTTAATTGAGAAATGTAATGGAAAAGGGACACGAGAAATATTCCTTCAGTTTTCTTCTCTTTTTTTTTCTCTCCCTGTCCTTCTTTCTCCCATTTCCCCCTTTCTTTTCTTTCCTTTTTGCCTTATCATCTTTGCTTGTGTCTTCTCCTATGACTAACATCAATAACAACATTAAAATAATTCTAAAAGAAATCACTAGGACACATGCACCTATTTTTTTGTATAATATAGATTGGCAAGTGTGAGTGTCAATCCTATGAGGACTATAATAACTATTTCCAATTCTCTTTCTATTTTTTAATCTAATAAAAAGAATGATTGGATTTAAAATAAATAACTAAACTAAAACAAATAATAAAAATAACTAATCAAGGTAATAAATAAGAATAAAAACTAGTAGATAAATAAGATCTAGATGAGAATCTCCCTAGAAACTTTCCTATGTTTGAATTTATCCTTATTTAATGATTAATCCTTATTTCTTGTATCGATAGGAATTTCAGAATTACAATTATATTCCATCTCAGGACATATAACCCATATCCTTAAGTTGATTGACCAAAAGCTCACTTGGACCAAAAGCCCCTAAGAACATATTACTTCATTATGTAAATTCCTATGATAATGTTCACTCTAATCTATAAGAGTTATATGGTCCTAGTTCTAGGGCTCCATATAAATCTCATTATCCATGCCTTGATGATGCACATATATGATCTTTTGTATTCACTACTTCAATTCATATATATGAAATTCAAAATTGAAAGTTTTTCTTTCAATACTTCAATTCAACACGTTAAACAAACATGAATAATTCTTAAGGAAACTACAATATTGCATAAATAATAATCCAATACATTAGGTTAGGCTTCATCCTATCTAGATTTATATCCCAATTTAATTTATAAAAAGGCAAAGAGAACCAACAATAAATAATAAAGAACAAAAGATAATAAGTTCTTATAGATCTTGAATCTTAATGCTCTTGATTAAATACTAATGGGGCTTCTTGAATTTTTCTCCAGGGTTGCTTCCTTTTTGATAAGTTCTTGACTCTTTTCTGACTATCTTCTTATCACCAAAATTTTTCACCATTCAAAATAATGCACTACTGTGCATTTTTCAGGTCATCTTGAAAACTTAATTTTCTTACATTTTCTTGTCCCATCTTCACCCCAATCCATCTCCTTCTTGTTCCAAAAAGACAAAAGAGTTTGAACATCAGTAGGATGGCTTAAGGAATGTGCTTTTAACTTATTTTAACTTTTGTGCTTCCAAATTGTTTCTAAAACCAAAAAAGAACTAAAATGAA
Source organism: Erythroxylum anguifugum (assembly GCA_027478595.1). Lineage (NCBI taxonomy): Eukaryota > Viridiplantae > Streptophyta > Magnoliopsida > Malpighiales > Erythroxylaceae > Erythroxylum > Erythroxylum anguifugum. Next base: position 39,658,539 of record JANIPN010000003.1, read on the forward strand.
TGTCTTAAGCATTTCAAAGCATTAATCACTAAGGGTCATGGAGTAAATGTATAAACTATAAAATACACATTAAGGTATCTTTGATTATGACAAAAAGTGGTCCTAGACTACTACTTGAGCTAGATCCAAAGATTAAAGGTAATTTGATTTGGAATCTAAGGGAGAGAAATATAAGAATTTAAAGGTAGCTACAAAGTTCTTAGGTTACAGCTACTAGACATAATGGCAAGAAAAGGAGGACAATGCTACAAACAAATTTTCTAAAAAATCGCTCACTGCAATATAGTCTAGCATTTTTAGGCCAATAGGATAGACAATCATTCATATGGTTTAATAACTTGTGTAGTTTGATGGGTTGCCTAATAAGGATCCAAATACACACATTGCCAACTTTTTAGAAATCTATAATATTTTCATAGTTAATGGAGCTTTAGAGGATGCTATTTGGTTTCTATTGTTCCTTTTTAATGGGATAGAGTAAAATCATGTTTGAAGTATTTGCCTCCTCGATCTGTTACCACCTAGAATAGGCTTGTTGAGAAGTTTTTAGTTAGGTATTCTCCTTTAACATGAACAATGAAACTTAGGAATCATATATTATCTTTTCAATATTAGAGAGTGAGACATTGTATGAGATGTGGGAGAGATAAAATAAGCTATTGAGAAAATGCCTACACTATAGACTCGATTTGGGATTGTAAATATAAACATTTCACAATAGATTTAGTTGTCTATATAAGCATTGGATTGATGCTTCTTTAAACAAAACTACTATCTTTAAAACTCCCGAGGAACTGTAAGAACTTATTAAAATATTTCAATAAATAATTAGTAGTAGGAAAATTTAAGGCTGGAGCCAAAATCTGGTGGCATCCAAACAATGTAGATGTGGTGACAATATTAGAGGTAAATTTATAAGAATTGAGTAGAAAGATTGATAATATGGGATTGGCAACTTAATTAGCATAAATGATGAGTTGTGAAATTTATGGTGGGCGACACCCAATTCATGATTTATAGGCCTCTTACAATATGAGACAACCAATTTGGCAAGTTATTTTTATGAGAAATTGGTATTAAAGTAATTCCTATAGTAACACCTATAATCTATAATGGATAAACCCTATCAATGTTTTTAAAAAATAATTAAGGACAACAAAGACAAAGTCCCTAACCCAAATTTTAGTAATAATAGCATCAATCAAGAAAGCTAAGTCTTAAGATGCTTATGGTGAAATTCTTTACTACATTTAAGGCTTACTTTTAGAGTACTGAAGTGTCTCTTTAGAAGCAATAAGCCTCCATTTATAACTTGGAACTCATATTCGATAGCTTGCTAACACTAAGCCAAATCCAAAGAAGCAAGTGAATGAGGTGACTTTAAGGAGTGGAAAGGACTTGAAAGTTAAGGAGAAGGGTATTGTATAATGAAAGAATGAGAAGGAGAAGGAGAAAGACAAAGAGGAGGAGCCAGAGAAGGAATTGGTTAAAGATCCTAATTTCAACAAAGATCCTAACATAAAGAGTTAACTCTAAAATTAATTTCAGCAAAGCCTTTGATTCTATAAAATGGGGGTTTCTCTTTGAAGTTTCTTAAAGTTTTAGGATTTTTAAATGAGTTTACAACCTAGATTCATCAATGTGTATCCATTACCTCCTTTAACATTCTCATTAATGGTGAACCAATTAAGGCATTATAAGGTGCAAGGGGCCAAAGATAAAGAGACTCCCTATTTGCTTACCTGCTCAGCATTGGCATTGAAGCTTTATTAAGATTAGCCAAGAAAAAACATCAACTTTGCTAATAAATTCTATTATCAATCTAAATATAAAGATTTTCAATTCTTTAATCTCATTTTTATTGATGATATCCTTATATTTTAAAGGGTAAGGCTAGACTTAAAAAGGTCTTACTTGAGTCTCTAAACACCTTCCAATCTTAATTTAGGATTAGCACTAATAAAAGGAAAATTATAATCCTCTTTTTAATAAGAACAAAATGTTCTATATCTGATGTCTCTAGATTTTTAGGGTTCCAACTATCAAAACCTCCCTTTAGTTACTTGGGAGTCCCTATAGTTCCCTTTAGACTCACTTGCCATAATTTTTAATCACTTGTAGATGCCATTCACAAGAGAATTAGAAGTCAAGTTGGAGCAACAAATTTTTACCTTTCATAAGTAGATTACAATTAATCAAGTTTTTTTTCTTTCCAGTATGCTAGTCAATTGGTGTGCTTATATGTTCCTCCCTATTAAGTTCACTAAAGACATTGAAAGAATTCTAAAGAATTACCTACAGAGTGGAAGTTTGACTAACAATAACAAAGCCAAAGTTAAATGGATGGACACATGCAAGCTTAAAACCCATGGTGGTTTAGTTATCAACCAAAGCCTCACACTTTAGGGACTATGCTTCAATTACTCAAGTTAAGAGAAATTTTAACTCTTAATAAAAAATGGGAAATGGTGAAAAAAGGTTTTTATATGATTTATTAGACCTTTTATACCTTTTGTATAAAATTCCAAATGTTTCCAACTTTATGCGTTGCATCCCTACTTCTTCTAATATGGAGATGTTCATTAACAACACCAAATAAGTTTGGCCTCATCACTATCTAAGTAGTACTCCATCATTTTAACATTATGCCTCTTATCATCCCAATTCATTAAAAGTTGGTAAGAATGTTTGGTTAAATTAGGCACAATCACCAAGTAATCATGTGTGAACTTTTTGAATAGTCATATCCTAAAGCGCCTTGGCATAATCTGATATAAAACCCTATAAACATGCCTAAAGCTTCCTTTATTCTCTATCTTGTAATTAAGGATTGACTAAGCACTAATGCTAGGCTCTATTTTGGCTCTTTCAACAAACTTGCACTGTCTAGACTAGCAGGTAGCTTGAAGACACAAATCAATTGTTCTTAAACTATTGCTTTGTCAAATACACTCGGAACTTGATCCTATAATTTTGTAAGTTTTAGTGCATAGCCTCTAGTTGGGAACAAACCATAGTTTAGGAATGCCCAAACAAGCTCACTTGTGTTAAAGAGTTATTCAAAACAACACTTAATGGCTTGGAAGAAGAGAAAGAACAAACTCTTCTTATATACAAATAAAGATTCTAACTTCTTTTGTAAGGGGGACATTATCTTGGATAGGGGAGTACCTTTTACCCAAAATTAACACCTTAAAAATCATGTATGAACTTATAGAAAATTGGAATATTTAGTCCTCAAAATTTAGGTATTCTTTACGAAAGATAGAAGCAGTCTATTCTAGTTAGATTCTTGTTCTCTTTTAGATACCTATCGTGTTTTGAAACTTTAGAGCTTTTAGTAGTAGTTAATGCTCTATTGCACATACTAAGAGTACCTCCATACCAAATCACGTCGAGAATAAAGCGCAATAAAAGATTGTGAATTGTTGCATAGTATCCATATCAATAAGAATTGTACCTACTTTAGATATTCATAATTTTCATGGATACTTGGACTCTTCAAGCTTGCATTACATGATCTCCTTTATCCTCATGATCCAACTTTAACTTTTAAGGATCCCAAACTTCATAGATTAGAGTATCAAGCATTTTATTTCTTTCATTGGATCTTTGTTTTCAACTTTTATATAAGATATGCTTTGTTAGCTTGAAACCAAATGTATGTAGTTACATGTAGCTCCATTCATTAGTCTACTTTATTTTTGCAAGAAAAAAGATAAATTCCTGTTTAATCTTTTTTCTTTTAATGAGATTATCTTGGCAATAAGTAGATTCTTTCTTTAACTTGCTTGAGATCTTGTATTTCATCTTTTCGACTTTCTAATTTTATTTATTTTTCAGTTTTGAAGAAAAAATAAATAAATAAGGGTCAAGTTGCAATTGAGGAGGGACTGAAATGGAAAAAACAAGAAGTGAGGGGCTACTGTGTTAAAGCAGAAAGCCAACGCGCTGGTCAAAGGATGATGAGACGATGGAGAGAGAGACTAGGGAATCAGATGGGTCTGTTAAATATAGAAGACTCACAGAAAGAACACAACTCAGAAATGAAATCAAAATTCAACACACTTTATTGCTGATATCAACGCTACTTATAGCAGTATAAAAGGAATTGGAACGTTAAGTAGAATCCCTAAAAATATGCTAACAACCAGATGGGAAAAACAAACTTTGTGTTCCCTACAAATCAAGAACCTTATTAGCAGATATCAAGCTAACTATCTAACAGACTAACAGCTGGACTAACGACTAATTCAACTTTAACATCTGTAAGTGCAAGTCGACTTGTACATTTTGGTAACTCGACTTACACGTATTCAGCACCGATAAGTCGACTTGTATGTCGATATAACTCGACTTATGCAAGGACGGT
>JANIPN010000003.1:39865676-39879747 GCA_027478595.1 Erythroxylum anguifugum
CTTAAAAATGGCAGCATACACAATTGGCTTTTCCTAACTTTTTCCATTAATCTCACCTTACAAAACTCAATCCAAAATCAAGTAAAAAAGCATTCTAATTCACTTAACAACAACCACCATGCTTTTGTACCCAAATAATCAATCCATGCTTTATGACATTAATACACAATACATCTAAATTCATGCATAATAAGTTCCATTTAATGCATCTAACAACCAATTCATTCATTAAATTCATAATTAAAGCTTAAAACACAACTTACCTAAACAAGCTTTCAATCTTTCCAATCTCCAACTACTATACTTTCTCCACTTTCAAAATCTCATGCATGGTTCTCATCATGCCAAAAGAGAAAGAAGTGTATACTAGGACCTTTTTAGAGAGAATAAAGTGGAAGGAAGAGGAGCTAAGCAATAAGAAACTTAAAGAACATCAAATGGAGAAGGAGGAAGGTTGAAGTTTCGAATGAAGGAGGAGATGAGTATTAACAAATGATATTTTCCTTCTTTCAATTCAAAGTTGCCGAGTGTGTGGGATGGAAGTAAGACAAAACCATTAAATAGGTAGGACACTTGGCATTTTTAAGAAAAAGACAAAGAAGATAAAAGACAAAAACTTTTTATTAAACCCTAATGACATAAATTTGACTCATTCAATTCCAATGGCCCTGATTTCAATCCCAAAATAATGTACCCAATATTGTAGTGCCATTGGACATAAATTTTCGCTACCGAAAATCAACCAGTTCGCCACTTGGCGATTTTTTCGGTCTGGAAATTTTCTCCGAAAAATTTCAGAAAAATTCCTAAAAAGCCCTTAAAATATAAAGCACACAATGGATCACTCAGAATAATTTTTCAAACACAAATACCACGTTATTCACAACCAAATTCCATTTAGGCCCAAATACCGGGAATGTTATGTATGCATGTACAGTTATTTTTCATGTGCAAAAATTCACTGTTCACAAATACCAGTATGCATGAACATTCCTAATTAGTCTCAGTCACTCTCATCCTTTGCTAATTTACTATTCTACCCTTCCCGTCGAGGGTGGGATGTTACACATCAGTCCATCAAAAAGGTACATTATTTCTCATAAGCATTGTCAAAAGGGCTAAGATCAATGAAAACCCCTCGACAAACCTCCTGTAATAACCTGCTAACCTAAGAAAACTATAAATCTCAGGCACATTTCTAGGTGCTTCCCACTTCATCACGGCCTCAACTTTCTTTAGGTATACCTGTATGCCCTGTCCAAATACTATATGATGCATGTAACATCCCAGATCACCCGTATACAGATATTGTCTGCTTTGGGCCTTGGCTCAGCCAAGCCCTCATGGTTTTTGCTTTTCCCGAGGCCTTCCCAGGAGATCACCCATCCTGGAACTACTCTCTCCCAAGCACATTTAACCTCGGAGTTTCGATGGGACCGGGTGCATTAGGGCATGAAAAACACGTCTGTAAAGGAGAGGTATCCGTACCGTTATAAGGCATACTTCGTTCCCCTCTCCAACCGATGTGAGATCTCACACTCTCCACCCCTTTAGGGCCCAACGCTCTTTAGGGTCCAGCCTAACTGGCACAACGGTTCGGGTATCAGTTCTGAAACCACTTGTAACATCCCATATCACCCGCTTACAAATATTATCCGTTTTAAGCCTTGGCCTAGCTAAGCCGTCACGATTTTGCTTTTCCCGAGGCCTTCCCAGGAGGTCACCCATCCTAGAACTACTCTCGCCCAAGCACATTTAACCTCGGAATTCCAATGGGACCTGGTGCATTAGGCTATAGAAAACACGTCTGTATGGGAGAGGTATTCGTACCCTTATAAGGCGTACTTCGTTCCCCTCTCCAACCAATGTGGGATCTCACACTCTAAAATTCACACTTACTAAACTTGGCATACAATTGCTTCTCTCTCATTATCTGTAAGACCAACCTCAAATGCTTATAATGTTCCTCTCTACTCCTCGAGTACACTAAAATATCATCTATGAATACAATCATAAAATGATCTAAGTAAGGTTGGAATACTTTATTCATCAATGACATAAAGGTCTCCAGAGAATTCGTCATTCCAAAAGGCATCACCAAAAACTCACATTGTTCATATCTGGTTCTGAATGCACTCTTTGGTACATCAACCTCTGCTATTTTCAATTGATAATAACCTAACCTCAAATCCAGTTCAGTAAAAACCTGAGCACTCTGTAACTGATCGAGTAAATCATCTATTCTCTATAAGGGGTACTTATTCTTCACTGTCACGCAATTCAATTGCCTATAACCAATGCATAATCTCAAGGTTTCATCCTTTTTCTTTACAAACAAAACTGAAGCTCCCCAATGTGATACACTGGGTCTGATAAGACCCTTATCCAACAACTCCTGCAATTCAGTCTTAATTTTCTTAAGTTCCACAGGTGTTATCCTATACAGAGGAATAGATATAGGAGCAGTATCTAGAACTAAGTCAATAGTGAACTCTGTTTCCCTATCTGAGGTAATCCTAGTAATTTAGTGAGAAATACATCTAAAAAATCCCTAACAATAGGAATATCATGAATTGTCTACTCAATTCAGGTATCGATCACATAGGCTAAATAAGTATCACATCCACTTTGAATCAGTCTTAAAGCACTCATTGAGGAAATCAATCTGGCTGGCACTGCTTGACTAATACCTTGAAACATTACTCTTGGTTGAGTAGGAGATTTAAGAACAACTTGTTTAGTATAACAATTTATTACAGCCCTATGTGTAGTAAGTCAGTCCATATCCAAAATGAGGTTTATCTTTTTTAATTGCAGTACTATCAAATCGACTTTCAACTCAGCTTGGTCAACCCGAATAATACACCCTCTGCATACTTCCCCAATCACTATAGTACTTCTTACCGGAGTACTCACCTCTAAGCTAAATTTCAACATCTTTCTCTCACAAAGTAGTTTAGATGCCAGATGTGGAGTAATGAATGAATGTATAAATCTTGAATCTAACAATGCAAATGCCTCAAATTGAAAGACAGGTAGCACACCTGTAACAACATCTGGGAAATTCTATGCCTCCTGCCTCGTAATAGCAAAGATCCTGGCCTGGGGCTATGGTTGGTTACTCCGCGCCTCAGTCCTAACAATAGGACCTGCTAAACTGGTTTTACCCCTACCTCTGCCTCTTTGTCCTACTCCACTGGCTCTACTCTGCTGGACAGACATTTTAGTTATTTGATTCTCTTTTCACTCCAAATTGTGTTCCCAATATTGTGTGACAGTCTCTAATCTGATGCTAAAAAAAGTTACAACGTAAGCAAGCTCTCGGTATCTTCCAACATTCTCAACCATGTTTCTTTCCACAATGCTCACAACTAGGCATCTGTTGTGTTTGCCCTCCATATGACTGTCCTCTAGACGCCTGACCTCTACCACTACCAGCATGAACAAAACCATCTCTCGATCTAAACCCTGACTACCTTGATCTAGTTCAGGATTGTGATGATCTATTCTAACGTTTACTAAATCTTCTGCCAGAGTCAACTTGAAACTCATTATGCGTCTTAATTCTAAACTCCTGCCTATACTCTCCTTGTTTATCCCTTAATAACTAGTCAATCTGAATCAAAGCAACTCTCAACTCAGTGAAACTATTCAAATTAGTAATAGCCAACTGCGTCCTGATTCCCATATTTAGTCCATCCTCAAATGACCGACACTTATCTTCCTCAGTCGGAATCAGAGCAGTAGTATAGCCCATTAATTCATTAAATCGCATCTCATACTCGGCTATAGTGAGATTTTCCTGTTTCAGATCGAGAAACTCTTTCATCTTCCCATCCAAATAGATCTTTGGCATATAATTCTCCTTAAAGACCTTTAGAAAGTCTTACCACGACAATCTACAAGGTCGGGCAAAACTACCCGGGATAGTCTTCCACCACTGATAGGCCAGACCTTGAAGTAACGAAATTGCGTAGTCAAACCTTTCATCGAACTCTCAGTCTATCTGATCAAACAGCCTTTCCACTCTTTCCAACCAACCTTCTGCCCCAGCAGGATCTGTACTTCCATAGAAGTCTACAACCCCCTGCTTCCTAAGTTTATCATACCTCCTTTCTCTCATCTCAGGAATTCTCTGAGGCATTTGGTCAGACTAGGGTATTGGGGACTCCATAGTGGCTCTTATAAACTCAAGATTAGCTAATTATGTGACTCGATCTCCTATAGCAAATGACCTATAACAAACAATAATTGTGATCACTTTATGAGTCTCTCACTAGTTGTCATATTTAAATGCTTATATATATATATGTCCCTAAATGCCAAACCATGCTCTGATACCAAAAGTTGTAACATACCACCCTTATAGCACATATGCCCGATCATATCCACAGATAGTCGAGAATATATTCTACGGAAATGGTACGTTTGAACAATCACATTAATACAGTCTGAGGCATTAATATAACTTAAGCATTCCAAATACTTATTTCCTTCATAATCATAACAAGTCATATATGTCATTAATGTTCCAAAAGTAGACTACACACAATAGCTTTGAACTCAATCCTAGTACATCATACAATACAAAAATTACACACTAGAGTCAATGTGCGTTATAACATGGAATGCTAATACAAAAGACATCTATCTAGACTTTGCAGGTATCAACTGACCAGACCTTTGAGTCATTCTTGTCCCTGAAATAACCTCACTAGAATTCTATTAGATCGCTTTAGAAGCTAGATCTCCCTTGAACCTCAAAATCAACGTTGCAATTTTGATGAGTTTGCGAACTCAGTGAGTAAACGATCATCGATGTGCTCGCTCAAGTCAGAACATAAAGACAAGTATATAACTCAATTCACCAGGTATAACACATTATCCAACATTGAATATCATATCACATTATATCATATGTCAACAAGTACAACATGTATTCAATTATTTCATATCACTATTTCAAAACAATCCAATAAATCATCTCAATCATTCATATAATACATGTAAAGTTTTATCTGCAAATGCATATATGACTCCATTCTTATTTTGCTTTGTTGTGACCGAGCGCCTATCAACCTAATTTACTACCTTGTATCCGTTATGTATACCGGGCCCATTGTTATCTGAGCCTGTGGCTCTTTGTGTACAATCCTGAGCTTAAAGCTTTTTTTCACACATTGGCTACTCTAATCACAACTCCTTTATCTAATCATGCGTTTCAATGTAATGAGATGCATCAATTCACATATTATGCTTTCAGTACTTTTCATTCAATGTGCTCATGTCATATATCAAATTCTTCGGATCTAAGTCTGGCATTCATCATTCAATTGTTCATACATTCCACATTGCACATACAGTTCAACATAAGCACATATAATTGAGTTTATACATTTAGGTTAACTCACAGTACGCTCTAAAATAGCTATTGCCTTGATGATCTGGCAATGTCTGGATGTTGGTGATCAACTTGTGCGTTTATAGTCAAACAATACACACATAGTTCACAATCACTAATTTTTTCAATCATATGAATACACAATTATGCACATATATATGTTTCATGTTCAATGCATACTCAATTGACCTTTCTGGGTATGTATTCTTTCTTAATCAGAAATCTTAACCGTTCAATTATTATAACTTGTATATTACCACTTTGCATTCAGGTTTATACCTTGAGTAAGTTTGATTACTCTAAATTCATCAATCATACATTCATCAACTTTTTATAGCAATATACATTCACACAATTTCCCAATTCTAATTCATTCATACCTAATACACCTTCCTCACATCCTTTGGATCATATTTGCATTCATAAGAACACCTTTATTCCTTTAACAACTCAAAATTTTGATATTTAAATACATTGATATCAAGACAATCCATTCATTAAGTAATGACATCAATTAACAACCTAAACTTATCAAACCCTTAACCAATTAATTAAGCAATAAACTAGGTTCATTTCAAGCCTGAATCAAGTCCAAATACACCAATGTAGAGTGACTTATTTGGTTCAACAAATTCACAAAACCGAAATTAACGTTTCAAAGCTTTAGTTATGATCATGGAGGACCTTCCCACGATCGTGGGATAAGTGTCCCGATGTGCACTATCCAATTTCCCTCAATTCTCCACGAATTTCATCTAATTAGGATCATCATTAACACTTCAAATTTTCCATAATTTATACTCTCAAAAGCTACTTCAATTTATGTTAATATAGCTTCCATCTTGGTTACATAAAGCTCACAACACTCTACTAAATTGATTCACCTAATCCCATCATACATGTAATCCTAACTTTTCCAAATTCAAGAACACTTCAATATCACCTATTTTTGGCATAAATTCACGTTCATTTGTACTTCAAACCTCAATCTAATTCATCCATATAACAGCCTATAACCTAGTATTTTCATGCATCAAAAACAAAACAGAAAAGTAACCAATTCATCCATCATATTCTAGCACAACTTCGTCATCAATATCACATGCAGTTCATCCCAATTCAATCATCATAAAATTTCTATTACAACATGCCACAAAGATCATAATTTCACTTACTTGTTTAGCTCAAATTCCCCCTCAATTATCAGATTATCCTAGCCCTTTAAGCTTGCAAGCACAATTCCAAAAACAAAGTGGGAGTTGAATGATTTCAGTAACAAGAAGACAATAGAACACTGGAGTGGCAAAGTATAGAATTTAGGCAAAAACTCAAGGTTGTGAGGTTGTATATGTATGTCAATAATGAGAGAAGAAAGTAGAACATAGCATGTAGCTAAAACAAGAGAGAAGATAACCATCCATATATGTGGTTCATGGGGTGTAGGTGTGTGGTGAGAGTTGAGACACTTGTCAAATAAAGGTCCATGCTATATGTCCTCTTCTTAAACTACCAAATGTCACTTAAATACATGGTCCACTTATCACTTAGTTTCTTAAGCCATTTATCACCCAATTGTCTAAGCCATTTGTCACTCAATTCTACTAAAATGTGTCACTATTTCATACATCTAGTCAACCTAATTTCTCACATGTCAACTTGTCTTGCCATTTAACACTTTTCCTAGACTAAATGTACATTTTAATTCATCACTCTTCCAATTGTAACAATTAATTCCAAATTACTAATTGTAATCCATCAAACCAAAATTCAAGACCTAAACAATACACAGACATATCATAACCATTTTAAACCTTTCATACTCCCGAAATATATCAATTGAGTGCACATACAATCTTTGCAATATTTTCCAAATCAACATTTATGTGTGTATATGTGCTCATGTTATGCATGTGAATAAAATGCACCTCATTAATTCTAAAATGATATGACTCAAAAGTCTAACATTCTAACCCTTAGTAAGTTTTGGAAACTGGCTATTACATTGCATATGAAATGGTAAAGTGAAATTTTATTTGCTTAAAATTAAAATTATATTTTTCTTAAAAAAATCAATGTTATCATTTGCACCAATATAAAAATCAATATTATCATTTACACCAAAGTTATTTTAAGAGCAAAGATTGGCCAAAGGATGTGGAGGAAGGTGATTGGCAATGATTGATCGAGAATAAATGGGAGACTTTAAATTTTAACATAATTTTAAAATTTAAGAACTTTAACTTATTTTGTTAGTTGTTTTCTTTCATTAAAGATAAATTGTTTATCGATGTATATGAGCAAAGCGAAAGAAACACAAGTAATAGGGGAAATCATGAGATGAAATCAGTTTCTGATACAAAGTCAATTGTTCAGATTGCATTTGAGATGGTAAAATAAAACTTTATTTACTTAAAATTAGAATTATATTTTCTTTTAAAAAATGAGTTCCAATTAATCGTTAATTTTCTTTGTCCTCCTTTTTGTTTTTTGCATTTTAGAAAGATAAAGATTCCGATGAGTGGCTCGACGTTGTGAAAGTTTGGAAGGTATCCTGAAAAAATTTAAATGGAACTTAGTCTATTCCAAATAGAGAAGAAATAATGGTATGGAAGTTATAGTCAAATTATATTTTTTTGAAGTTTTTAAAACTACTTTACTAAATTTTCAAATTCTATCTAAATATGCAGAATAAGATTATAGAAGAACAGAAAAACAAAGAAAATATTTCATTTGTACCTCTACCACTTGTTGAGCATTTCGGTCTTATCCTAGAAAGAAACTCAAGCTATTCATGTAGTTTAGGTGTTAAAGGGATAATATCTAAGTCCCGAGAGAAAAGTCACATTCTAGCTTAAGTTGAGGCTACAAAGAAACATGCAAGTGATTTAAATAAAGAAGTTACAAGACTTATCGAAATTACAAAAATACAAAATGAAAAGATTCCAGCTCAAGATGCAACTATTGAGAAGCAGGTAATGAAAATGAAACAAATTTCAATTGTTGTTGGTTATTTAGCAAATACTAGAGTAATTCCTAGTTTGTTACTCAATGTTTCTGCCTCAATTAGAGATCCATCACGTACCACAATATCAAATATTCCAACTAATCATGTTAGTTTATAAATTTGTAAAATCTAGAATAGTTAGTATTACTTCTTATCATTATCATTATATTATTATAAAATGTTAGTACTAAATTTATAGCTTAATTTTTTATAAACTAATTAATTGATTCTATTATTTATTTATTTTGTAGGAAGCAAATCAATGGTGAACTTCATGTAGAAGAATAACTAGGAAAATTTACCTTAGAGAGCTTTAGCTTAAATTAGTGTGTAATAGTTTGGGATAATTATAATAAATATAATTATCTTGGTTATTAAATTTTCTGATTTTATATATTGGAAAATAGAATTTTGTACATTTTGATATTTTTATAACTTTTATATATACTTTTTTTTGCTTGTGTGACAATATTTTGACATTAAAAATCCGTATCATTTGTGAAAATTTCTATTTTATGGCCACAAATTCAAAATGTGGAAAATTTTATTGAGATATAATTTAATTTTGAAACGTGAATCTTGGTTAGTATGTTAAAACTTAAAACTTGAACTTTTTAATAATTTTCCAGTTATTCCTTATTTGAGCACTATCAACTATATTAGCATGAAAACGCAGTTGTAATTGTCAAAGGAAAGAAATTTTTTCTACAATCGATATTTTCTCACTAAATATCAACCTTAAAAATGACAGTATGATTTGCACAATGTCTATTTATTCATACACAAGCAGGAGGCAGACGAGGAGGATCCCGAGTTTAATTAAGCCGGTCCAGTGTCTGGCGAAGCTAGAAAGTCAATCTTTTCCAGCAATCAGTTCAAATGAGAGTTGTTATTATACGTATATCAGCTGGTGGCTTCAACGGAGCCTAGCCTCTCTTTCATACTAGAGAGTGGAGGGGGGATGCCATTCATCTATAACGTTGAACAAGAAGAGTACGAACGATATATGCAACTTGGAAAATTTCAAGAGAAAAGGGTTCCGTTTTCTATGGGATATGGACACTATTCCACCTTCCAGGTTTTGGGAAAGAGAGCTTAATCTTACCCCGTAATGCCCAGCTTGCGTGCTTCAATCAATAAAAAGCAAAACACAATTATTCAAACTTCTCTACCTAATTCCATGCCTGGAGAGGTTTAAAAGTCAAGATGGTGGGAGCACTTTATTGAATGTTCATTCCCTATATCATCATATCGGAATGAACTTTTTCAGCATTTTATGTCCTAATTATCTACAATACATGTATCCATATGGATATCAATCTTAACCTTTTATTCCTCGTTTCATTATCATCATCTTTAGCTTTCTTTTTCGTGTGTAAAACAATTATATACTACTCATGAGCACATGAAAAGTAGGTGGACTTCTTTCACATTCTTATTCGAAAGGTTTTAAGTCCAACACAGTAACATATGGGACCTCTCTCTATTCTTCCAACGCATGTCCCTCAGAAACTTGTCAACTACCCTAACTAGTAAGGATCATATTTCAAAGCTGCATTAACGTTGTCTTTTAGTCTAACATGCAAAGATGAGCCTAAGTAAACATTGGATGCTCAAGGTGTTAGGTTGAAATTAACAGGACTAGCAGCATATGGGTCAAAAGATAAAGATGTCATTTATAAGTCAAAATGTGCATATGTATGTTCCAAATTGGAGGCAAATGAATGGAAAATCCCATCGTTGTAATTGAATTCGTGCGTAACTAATCACCTAGAAAGCAGTAGAGGAAAATATGGAAGAGCCAAAAAGAGGTATCTATATATGGGGAAGTGTGCATTGGTATGATTTCATCTGAAATTGTTCATTTCACTTTGAGGGTTTGATTTTGATGTGTGACGTATAGACCTTGAGTCCAGGTAAAGATGTGGAAAATATTGATTGAGATGTTTTTAGTTTTTAGAAGACCTTTTTGACAAAAATCTTTGCCTTTTGGCAAGTGATCATAAAATGTCAATCTTTGTTAGTGTAGCAGGTTTCTATTTTTTTATATATATACACTTCTGAAAACATGTCACGCGAGTATGTAGGACAAAAGGTTTGGTAACACATTATCTCTCTGTATAAGATGATTCAGTGTCCTGAACTGTTGGATTATGACAATAAATAGTTGAATCACCAACCATTTCCAAATTTAAATATGAATATTTATTCCTCTAAATAGTTTGGATACAAAAAAGAATCCTCGAGTGGAAAAAGAATACTTAATTTTGCATTAAATGCATTACCACCTGGCACTATTTAGGGATGAGAATCCGCCGACTGCTTTTATCAATTTTTTTAAAATTAAAAATAATAAAATAATTTATTTTTTAATTATATCGGAATCTAAATTATGTAACTGATACTGCAAAACAAGATTATCACAACATAATCGAATGGATCTAGCTATCGAATATACCATAGACAACTCGAAAATTAAGTTTACAAGTCAAACCGCCAGTGTAATAGCTCCATAATATGCAACAAACTCTACATGCATGGTTGAGGAAGTTATCATTGTCTACTTGACACTCTTCTAGAATACTGCACCATCTGTCAACATAAAAATGTACCCTAAAGTAGATTTATGATCATCTGAACACATAGCAAAATTAGAGTCTGTATACCCGGTGAGGTTTAAATCGTTGACTTTTCTGTATGTCAATGTATAATCCTTGGTACCCTTTAGGTATCTCAACACTTGTTTAACTGCATTCTAATGGTCTACACCTAGGTTAGCTAGATATCGACCCAGCAGTCCAACAACAAATGCGATGTTTGGTCTAGTGTACACTTGGGCATACATTAAGCTACCAACTACATTAGAATACGGGACATTCCTCATAGCCTCTCTCTTAACTTCATTTTTTGGACACTGTGCCAAAGATAATTTCTCGCCATAAGAGATAGGTGCTACAACATGTTTACATTCAGCCATATTAAACCTTTGTAGCACGCGCTTAATATATGCTCCTTGTGAGAAGCTCAATGAGTGTTGAGATCTGTCACAGTGAATATGTATACCAAGGACAAAAGATGCTTCACCTAAATACTTCATATCAAAGTGTTTGGCCAAAAGTTGATTTACCTCATGCAACATGGTCAAATCATTTTATGCAAGCAAGATATCATCCACGTATAATAATAGGAAGACAACTTTCCTCCCCCCGACCTTAGAGTATAAGCATCTTTCAACTTTGTTCCCCCTGACCTTAGAGAATAAGCATCTTTCAACTTTGTTTTCCACAAAGCCGAATGAGGTCAAAACCTCATCAAACTTTAGGTGCTATTGCCTGAAAGCTTGTTTCAAACTATTTATTGATTTAGTCAACTTACAAACTTTTTCATTTGCATCTTGATCCTGAAATCCTTCAGGTTGCTCCATATAGACCTCCTCATAAAGGTTAGCATTCAGAAAAGCGGTTTTAACGTCCATCTGATATAGTTCCATGTCATAATGAGCTACCATTGTCGTAATCACTCTAAATGCATCCTTCAAGGATACAAGAGAGAATGTAACATTGAAGTCAACTCCTTCTCTTTGAGTGAATCCCCTGACAACCAAAC
This sequence comes from Erythroxylum anguifugum, assembly GCA_027478595.1. NCBI lineage: Eukaryota > Viridiplantae > Streptophyta > Magnoliopsida > Malpighiales > Erythroxylaceae > Erythroxylum > Erythroxylum anguifugum. The sequence goes on from JANIPN010000003.1 coordinate 39,877,688, forward strand.
GCGCTTTAAACAGCTCAATTTGACCCTATGTGTCCTTCTTGGTCTTAAATAGCCATTTGCAACTGACAGACCTGTAATGTTAAGGTAAATCAACAAGCTACAATACCTTATTATGCCTTATAGATTGCATCTCATCCTTCATTGCTTCCCACTACAAGTCTACATGGGGTCTAAAAATAGCTTGTGTAAAAGTAATTGGATCCACAACATGTCCTATGTCATAATTTTGCTCACCCAAATAGACTATGTAATCTAATGAGATAGCATATCACCTTTCTCTGGTGGATCTGCCTAACTGTATAGGTTCTTGTACCTTAGAAACCTCTTCCTGAATAGGTATAGATCTCTGTGCCTACATAGGCATGGTACTCAGATCTTCATCCACCAAACCTAACTGTATAAGAGGTGAATACGTAATAATCATAATATCCATCCTGCTATCTCCTGGAGGATGTGAAGATCCTCCTTCATCATGGACATCGTATTCCAAAAGCTTAGTTGTCTGTGATTCCACTATTCTGGCATCCTCTTCTCTACAGTAAAATTTGTAGTCCTTAGAGTGGTCAAAATAACCTACTAAATAGCAATGAGTGAAATGAGATTGTAATTTGCTCTTATAAGGATTATATAACCTTATCTCAGCAGGGCAGCCTTACACATGAATGTGTGCAAGGCTTGGCTTCCTTATAACCCAAAGTTTAAAAGACATCTTTGGTACTGACTTACTTAGGACTCTATTCAAGACATACAATGTCGTCTTAATGGCTTCACTCCAAAGGTATTCGAGTAGGTTAGTCCTGCTCTGCATTGACCTCATCATGTCTTTTAAGATGCGATTGCAACTTTTGACCATACCATTTTGATAAGGACTAGCTGACATAGTGAACTGAGTCACTATTCCAACTGAGTTCAAATAACTGGCAAACAGGTTGTCCTGCAACCCCATGTTTGCCATTGTATTCCCCTCTCCTGTCAGGTTTGACTATCTTTATTGATGTTCCCAATTAGTTCTTAACCTCAGTCTTAAAGATGTTGAACTTATCAAGAACTTTAGACTTTTCCTTAAGGAAGAACACATAGTCAGAGGGAATAAGCATCTATAAACGTTAGAAAATATCTAACATTGCATAACGTGATTGTATAGGACCACTAACGTCTGTATGTATGAGGTCCAATAAACCAGAAGCACAAGTTGACCCCTTTTTCTTTATCTTGGTCAACTTACCCCTATGACAATCGATACATGTTTCTAGATCACTGATGTCCAAAGTTAGGAGAATGTTATCCTTTATCAATTTTTCAACCCTCTCCCTGAAAATGTGGCCAAGATTTTTATGTCACAATATGTACGATATTTTCTTTACAAAGGCTCTCTTTCGAGTAACAAATTCAACATTATAAGAAGAGACATACATTTCATTAGGAGTAAGACACATTCTATATAGTCCGTAGGATAAGAATTCAACAACAAAAGAAGAGACATACATTTCATTAGGAGTAAGACACATTCTATATAGTCCATAGGATAAGAAGACAGTTCTGATATGTCTTGTTTTGATAGAAATATTTACAACCAAAGTGTCAAATACAAAACGATAGCCCTCTTTTATCCAAAACTGATACAGAGATCAAGTTTTGTATAAAAGACGATATATAAAACATGTCTCGTAAAACTAATACAATCCCCGTATCAAGGTTCATGCCTACATCTCCTATAAACAAAACATCCATCTCTTCATTGTTGTCGACCATCAGCTTCTCCTCTCCTTTAGTCGGCCTTTTCATAGATGTGATGTTGGGTCCCAGACCCTCCACAATCGGTATTGTCCTCTTTGGTCATAGGCGGCGGCGTCCACACGCGTCGAACCCATGACCTCAAGGTTTTGTTGCACCCAGTGCACGCCTCCACTACCATTGAGCCAATGCCAGACACTCCAATTTGACCCGAATCTGTCCGTTAAACGGACAGGGATGTCCGTCTAACAGACAGGTTCGGGGCAAATTGCCCCAAACTTACTTCTAAGCCTTTCCAAAGCCTCCAAACTCCAACCTAACATTAT
>JANIPN010000003.1:39885461-39899533 GCA_027478595.1 Erythroxylum anguifugum
AATTTTCATCATTCCTTTCCTCTGCCATTTCCCATCATCATCCTGTTGCATTTGCCAGAGTGAATACAAAACAAAAGCAACACAAAGAAATGGTTTCATCCCCAGATACATACGTACACATGTATGGGCTGCAATTTTTGCTGCCATTTCTGTGTCCCCTGAAAATTTGTAATGTTTTTTTCTAATCCTGTCCTGTGTTCTTTTACGTGAATATTTGCCTTTTTGTTTTGTTTCCACCGTTCAACTCAATCCCCCCTTCCTCATTTTATCTTTGTCCGTACTTTTTTTTTTTTTCACTTATCTTTTTGGTTTTCACATTTCTTTCTCCTTAAAAGCTCTTGCTTGACCTTGGACCTCCGGCCTCCGCTAAAGTCTAAAAGAAAAAAAAAAGAAGAAAAGGTTATCGCGAACCCGTGACTAGACCACCCCCGAATGTCCTCCCAAAATTCTACTTTTCTTTCAAAGACAGTTGAGTCATATAAAAACATATATTTTTATTCAAAAATAGAAGGTAAGGAAAGGAAAGCTAAGATTCTTAATATTGGGGCGCTTGACCTTGACTTTACGAGTATAGCATCTCCAAGTAGCGCATTGAATATTATATTCAAATTTGATATATTCCATCTTTGACATGACATTCTCTGAGTAGACGCATTACATTTTAATTTGGGTCGTTTCGTTTCACGTCATAGCCAAAAGTCAAGCGAACTTGTAGCAATGCAATATTTATTTACTATTTATAAATTACATATGTCAATTCGAAGAAATTACAGTAAAAAATGTCATATAGAGAGCACTTAGTTTTTAATAACATTTTAGTGCAACATGCTTTAATTTGTAAATTATCAATATTTTAAATTTGAAGATTATAAGAATAAAATTTATAAATAATGTGATCTTTATTACCCAAAAAAAAAAAAAAGAATCATATCATATCAACTTAGGCATACGTACAGAGAAGAACAGAAGTTGGGAGGAAGAAGCAAAGCTGTAGCAGCTATTGCCGGCCTACACCAATCACATCCCATCAGCCGCCTACGCATTACTCCTTCAGATCCACCAAAAGCGAAGAAAATCACAACTCCTCAAAGTAAACGCATGCAACAATGGAATGGAATGGAACACAAAGAAAAACAAAGAGCATAATTAAAGATTATTATATACTATAGGGAGGGAGTAGGGACAGGAGGAAGGTACAAGTGCGCGTATACCAAGGGCAAGGTTCGATGACAGAATCATGATAATTCTCTCGGGCTTTTGTACGTAGGATCAGAGCAGACAATATTAAAAAATAATTATAAATTATAAACATAAATGGTAAGAGTAAATCTAATTCTTTCTGTTTCTGTACTCTCCAGCTTTTTCCCCTCCTTCTTTCTACTAAATGCTATTTGTCTTTTGCCAACCTCCGGACAGCATATTCATGTCTCCATTTGTCCTTTTTTTTCCAAAAAAAAAAAAAAGTTAACATTTTGTAGCCAAAAAAAAAATGTTGACATTTATATCAAGTGTTACTGTATAATTAACCTGTCTCTAAACTAGTAAAGCTTCTTAATTTAATTTAAAATATAAATTAGATGATAAATTTTGAACCTTGGCAGCTATTACGGGAGCCAAACTCAACCAATTTGACTCCATGAAGCTTATTTAAACAAAAAGATTTATGTTTTCGTATCATTTTATTACATTTTTAATAAAATTTAAATAATGAGATGCACAAACAAACTAAAAGGATATCTACAAAAATGACAATACTTTTTTTTTTTGTAATTGAAAATTTTTCTTTCAATAACATTAACCAAAGTATTTTTTTTATATTTAAGTTTAGTCTTTGTCATTTTTAATAGAATTATTTACAAAATATTATTTAATTTCATAATGAAAAAGACTAACTTGTTTAATCATTTTATGTTTATTTGACTCGCGCGTAATATTTTAAGGATGATTTTCTTTCCGTCTTATCATCCGCATTGCTGTCCCTTTCTATTTATGGGACCTCTATGAAATACTAAATAAATTCAACTTTATATTTAAAGCTCATGTGTAAAATTTTTGAATGCCAAACCGTTACATCTGTAATCATTTGAAGAGCGGATCTTCTATAAAGATTCAGGATTGGATTAGAATTTTGATGTCAATTGAAGTGATTATGCATTGGAACAAAAACGAAATTAAAGTCCGAAGCTCAATTAGTTATTTGGTGGATCGGATAGGAAGAGCACACAGGCGAGGACATTGGAGGAATAATGCACGTGAAGCGGTGAGCAGTTGCAATGATTGAAAGATTTGTAGGAGTAAAATAATGTAATAAGGTATTAGAATTTCAATAGTCGGCACCGCCTTTTGTATACTTTGGGTTTGCTATTAGCATTCCAAGTCTTTATTGTAATGTAACTATGTAAGGTTAGAAATTTCTCCAAAATGAAAATGAAACGTGATCTATTTGAACATTCCTTTTGAACTGTATGTTCCCAACACTGACGTACTTGTCTTATACACTACAAAGAGAAAGCAAAGCATTTTCTTTAATCAATTTAACTTGAAAAATTAACTTTTTTTTTCCTTCGTCATTGTACATTTCTCATGTGTTTGCACGTGGCGTCTTGTCATGCGCGACGCGATACAAATATGTTAACCAACTCTTTCTCTTCATTTTATAAGAAAATGTTAAACTCTACGTCATTCTTAAAGAACTCATAACAAACTCTTATGATTAACATATGAAACAGAAAATGACGGCCACTATACAATTAAAAGATAAAATATATGAACCTAGCTAAATTTGGGCTATAAGAAATTGTAGTATTTGCGAACTCCGGCTGATCACATCGGCCAGCTAGGTGTCCGATGCTTACGTCAGTTATTCGGTCTAAAATAGAAATTCGGTTACTAATTAACCGCTTCATCCAGTTTTGCCTCTGCTTATTGATATATTGGTGTATTCATTATTCCTTTTTCTTTTTTTTTTCCCCTTTGCTCAACTTGTAGGTGAAAGCTTTTAATCTAAACTTGGGAAACAAAGCTCGGTTAAGTTAGTTGAAATATCATGAATTGAACGTTTTCGGTATCAGTAATCCAATGAAGAAGCAACCATCATACACTTGTAGGAACTTAACCTTAGAATTATATCGCCATGAGAAGAAATAGACACAAGAGTGGGTTATGGCTTAGGAGACGAGAAATTGCAGTCAAAATGAAGGTGCGTCCCAGAAGGCACAGTTTTGGAAACAAAATCGAAATATTATTATAGCCCTGCTTTGCTTGCTTGCCTTGCATGGACATAAAGAGATCATGACGACTTTTTGTTTCTTAATATGTCAGAGAGAGAGAGAGAGAGAGAACAAAGGTCAAAACGAAGCAGTTGGTTTTTGTTTTTTCTTGGTTTTGCATAATGGCAACGCTGCATATGGTCATACTTATATCTAGACGTAATGATTTTCGAGTGTAAACAGATCAGAAACTCGTGAGTCCTCAGATTTCCAACAATTATTAATACGCATATATCGAAGGCTCTCTTTCTTTTCCTCTTCGTCTCTGCACCAAAAACTAAAAGAAATAGAGAGACAGAGCGCAGGTAGGAGGCAGGAGGCACTAGCAGGGTATTATCAGTCTCCCAAGGAATTTACAGCTTCGTCTCTTCCTTTTCCTCGTGATCTCTCTCTCTCTCTCTCTCTCTCTCTGTCACTCTTTCTTTACAGACAAAGAAAAGGTTAAACGTTATTCTTTTTTTTTTTCCCTCTCCCCATCTTCTCTTACTTGGATCTGTTCACTAGTATCACTTTCTCTTAAACTCCTTTGTGTCCGGTTCGTGCGTAATTTCATACCCTACACACTTCCTCCAAGGTTGAAACAACCAGAAGGTATTCTTCTGAATAGGGCAACTCAGAGCGACCGAAGAAAAGGAAAAATCATAACTGTTGTCAACTGGAGAATTAGTTTGGAGGGCAAGCCAGGTGGTGAGCAGGTGGTTAGGGGTGTAAAGGTGGAATCTTTCGGCTACCCAATTAGATTTTCAGACATAATTTAAGGACATGGGCAGTTGTGCTAGGAGTGGGGCTGTGAGGCAGTATATAAGATCGAAGGTACCTCGTTTGAGATGGACTCCTGAGCTTCACCATTGCTTTGTTCACGCCATCGAGAGGCTTGGTGGTCAAGACAGTAAGTCTACTTTGTTATTTCTTCTTTAGCAATCTTTTCTAGGTTTTGATTTAACCATGTGACTTTTACCTTACTATAGAGCTGTGTTCCTTGTTATCTGAAGATTTTGGCGCTCATATATGCGTTGCTATTTAATCTTTTTTTTTTTTGCAGAAGCTACACCTAAACTTGTTCTTCAGCTGATGGATGTGAAAGGGCTTACCATTTCACATGTGAAGAGTCATCTTCAGGTTTCTTTTTTCTTCTTTTTTAATTATTGTCTTCATTTATTCTTATAGTATTTCCCTACATGTTTGGATTCAAATGTATTCGGTTTGAAAAATCAGTTCACTTACGCATACTTACTTGTATTTGACCAGATGTATAGGAGCATGAGGAGTTACCTGGGCAGGCAAGGTATATATCCAAGCATGAAAGATAGGATCGGATATAATAACTAGAATGTGTTCTAAGTCGTCAACTATTTGAAAATTTCTTTTATCTGGTGCAGAATTTTTCATTTTAAATGGTTTACATAATATGTTCGAAGGCATTCTGTTAAACTTTCCTCTAATGGTTCTTATAGATGGGTAGGGGAAGTTTACAAGCGTTACTTTTTAAACGAAGATTTTGGAAATGGAGTAACAGCTGCCTCATCAACTCATTTATCGTCTCTCATTTCTAGCTAATTGATTTTTTGCCAAAACGGTGGAGTGCAAAGAAATTCTAAAACCTTGCCGAATCTTCTACTATTAGCATTATTAATGAAACCCACGACCCAAATTAAATCACACCGATCTTTTTTTCCATGTTTTGAAGGAAGCATTAATAACAATATCAAACTAATACAAGTATTTCTAAGTTTAGTAGCTCTCTTTAAACGCACTGATTTCTCGCTCTCGCTTTCTCATTCTATAATATCTATATCTGTATGTGTGTGTGTGGGACAGATAAGAGCTCGACAAAACATAGAAGACATGCTTCTGACGAGCATAATGAAAGTTTTGACGAAGTAAAAGCCAATGAAGAATCAGATACTCGCTTCGTCTACGGTATTCCTCACCCTTCAAAAAGGTTAGCTGTATTTGCAGTTCCTCATTGTTTTGGTTTGGATACTACAAGTGTTAAGAAAAGGTGGATATAGACCTAGAAGCAAACAAAAGAAGATCTGCTACAATGCATTATGCGTTCCTTTCAAGGGTCTTCTATGTGAAGTTTCCTTTTGTTTGATTTCACTTTTGCTTCCATGAACAGGGCAAGAACCGAGGCCAGTTCCATCTGTGATAAGAACCTGCAATGCAGCGAAGGAATAAGTGAGACAGTGGTCTCAAATCCGTACACTTTTCATGATCGTTTGGGAACGAGCGAGAGGATTAAGTGTGGTGGGGTTTTCAGATGGGGCCAATCCTATTATAAACCGCAGGAACAATGCAATATCCCCATCTCTATGCCACTTGATCTTTGTAATCTCAATTGCGCACTGCAAGATTCTAATTTTCTCAAGGTAAAAAAAAAAGCAAAAGTCTCTCTCTTGTTTCTCTTTTGTTGTCGCAATAACCAGTTTTTTAGTGTTTTGGTTGGGTTTGGGTCTAACCTTTTGAACCCAAGGAACTTGGTAGCTTACAGGTATATAAATAGAAGATAATGCGTTTTTATGACCACTGATATGATGGAATGTGCAGCACTCTTTGTTAGCATTCATTTCCATGACGTTGCACACTGTTTATTTGCATCTCACTGAAAACTTTTATATTCAATGCTTCTGTTGTTGCTCCAGCTTGGGATTTGAACTGTGCCTAAATGTGTATACTTTTGTCTCGTCAGACGTGTTTTAAGTCCAATTTTCTTCTTTTCTTTATTTATCCTTCTGCCTCGGTCCAAGTCTTGGTTTTTTGAAGAAACAGGTTTCATTTGGACTCCTTCCTATGGATTTACTAGTTGATAAGAGCTGGTAATATGTGTATATTAGAAGTTAAAAGTTGCATAGCTGAACTTTAACAAAAATATGGATTTGGAGGAATTTAAATCGGAGCAGTATGAATTGAATTGTCGAAAACCGTTCCATTGGTTGTTAATGATTGTATAGGCGTCTGATTGATGAAGCACATACATTCTGTGGTCCACCATCACTTTTTCCATAACAAATGGGAGGGAGGGGACCTCTTATTTCTCTCTAGACAGGATGGAAAATTCAACAGTTTCATTATTTAAGATCAACTGTTGTGGCAGTAGCAGTACTTGTACCCCGTCCCGTCCTTTCTTCTTTCTTGATTTTCAGGGCTGTCTACGTCTCTGTCTAACTTTATTAAGCTTACATACTTCTTTGCACTAAGCAGCTCTTGTATTGCGACATTATTTGTGTGCACTGATTAGCTGTAACCCCTAGAATAATGTTATTGTGCCTTCCAAGTCCTCGCTTTGAAAAATTCGAAACAAAGTTGGTTTGATTCTCTAAAAACATATAAATAATAAAAATGCCCATTTCATGGTTTTGTTTTAATAGATTACCAAGCCAGAGGATCAAAAGCGCATATCAACGGGCAATGCTTATGAATCTACGGGAAGTGGAAGAGAAGAAGGTGAGAACCATAATGGATGCGAGCTGTCATTGTCACTCTCAATAACCACCCATCCTCAGTCCCAGAAGAGTAATAACTCTTCCACTAGTGAGATAAGCGAGGCATTCTCTTCTCATCCTAGGTTTAACGTCAAGGATTTGTATGATTCATCGTCTGGAAAACACAGCATTAACTTGGATCTATCTATCGCTCTTTGTGGTGGCTAATGCCCAATGTAAAGAAAAAACATCTGGTTTTGTTGACTGTCAACTTTTAGTGCTTCTGAGTAATTTTTGGTTTGTAGTTTTAGCTTATTATCCATTTTGGTAAAGTTTCTCCGTCGGAATCCACCCATCCATTGTTTGACAGTGGTGGGATAGCTTACTCGATCATCTTAGCTGCTTTATTTTATTTAAGATTTAGTTGCGTTGGGCTTAAGCTGCTGAGGGCAAATCATTAAGTTTATGTTATAAGTGTGTGGGTGTCTGAATTTTTTTTTTTGAGAAAAAAAATTTCATTGCTAATGTAAAATATACAGAGGAACGTTACAATAAGCCAACAAAGCATAACTTAATATCCTGAAAACAAAACAACATAAGGCTTCGACGCTTGAGACCCTACATTTTAACACCAAACTAAACGTTGGGTAACTACTAGGCAATTAGGGCAAAACTACTCCATACTTTCTCAACCGTCCATGGAATTTCCCAAATCCGTAAGGTAGAGAAATCTCAAGCTGACTAGCTATGAGGAGACATCGCGAAGGTGGAGAGGGTGACGACATTTGCCGATGGTGGATATCACCGCATCGTCGTAATGACTGTAGATACCAGGTGACCAGATCTACACAGCATAAATAGCACAGGGGGATTAAAACTGAAAACTTCCATATGATTTACAGGCAACTGAAGACGAGCCTCCTGCATCCCGTCTGCTCCCATTTGAATCGGAGGTTAACATGCCGGAAGGGAAGCGCAAAGGACGATAACAAGAGCTTCCATCGAAAGGTGGGGAAGGGCAGCACCCACCAGGTAGTACTCTATCCGAAGTGTGTTTCAGTAGTGATCTCTCTTGAGGGGAGGTCAAGTGGTAGATTTGAGTTTGTACTCTAGTTTCTGCATAGATATGTGTGGGGGTTACATGGCATCTTCCAGGGATTAGATCCTCCAAATGTAGGCCATTCTTCTACTGCAAGAGAGGTGTAATTGGTTAACGATCAGTTGCTCTCGAATGCTTTTAGTGATGTTCTCTGTAAGAGAGTTCATTGAGGTAGTCTGATTCTTGAACCTTCGATAATTCCTCTCCTGCCATAGAGCCTGAACACAGGTAGTCGCCGAGAGAAAGGTGATAACCTTATCACTGTTCGACAAATGTAGGCTAGGAATTTCCTTCTTTATGTCCAGAAGTCTCCAGGTAGTTAGGTCAGGTGCACAGAGGGTTGAAATTGTGAACCAGAATGTTCTGGAGAAACCACACTAAAAAAAGAGGTGATCTGTAGATTCATCTACTAGGTGAGTGACAGAAGATACAATGCTTAGGGGATGTGAGGAAATGTAACCAATCCATTGTGCTCAGTCTATTCCTCATTGTCAGCCATAGTAGAAAACTCACATTGGGTCTGAGAGTGTTGTTCTAAATCAGAGTATCCCAACCAACTCTATTTTCTGGCCTTACACTGAACTTCCTCATTGCCTTGGGTGTAATCTCCTCGATGGGGACATCCCTCCATAAATATGTGTCTCTCTCCCCCTGATTTATAAGAGGAGGAATGTGGAGGCTGTTTATCTCAGTTGTTGACAGTGTCCATTCGCTATTAGAAATGATAGCCTAGAGTTTAGCCTTCTTGGGAAGGTGGGATAAAAGAGAAGTGGCCAAGTGGTTGTGAATAAAGGGGCCATTTCCTGACCAGTTGTCAAACCAGAGAGAAAGTCTGTCCCCTTCCCCAATTTGGCAAGTAATATGTTGATAGATTTCACCTCTCATACCTAGGAGTTGGTTAAAGAACCAAGTATAGCTGGGCTTTGGGCTGAGAGACCAGAAACTCCTTCCTTTTAATATGTAGGTATGCATCCATTTGACCCATAAAGTTTTCTGGTCATTTAGTAACCTCCAGATTCTTTTAGACATAAGAAGTCTATTCTTGGTAACTATGGATTCAATTCCCAAGCCCCCTTCTTCTTTGGGTTGGCAAATAGACTTCCAAGCTACCTTGGCCATTCCTTGTTCCCCATTCTTTTGCCTCCATAGGAATTGTTTCATCAACCTTTCTATTGTTTTTGCTAGTCCTTTGGATAGGAAAATGTAAGAGCTCCAATAGGTGCTCATGGACAAAATAACAGATTTGAGGAGTTGTAGTTTACCTCCATAGGAGAGAGCCTTATTAGATCACGATCCCAATTTTTTCTGGATCCTTTCGACCAATGGGAGGCATTCACAGAACCTGAGCCGTTTAGAGGATATAGGGATCCCCAAGTAGGTAAGAGGGGGAGCTTTAACTACCATACCAGTTGCTTGAGCTAAGGCATTCGAGAGATGAGATGCACTCTTGGAGAGAACAATAAAGCTCTTGTGGAGGTTAGTACATAATCCATACATCTCTTTAAACTGATTGAGAGTGGTCATCAGAAGAGAGGCCAAATGCACACTAGCTCGGCATAGGAGGATGAGATCATCTGCAAAACACAAATTGGTTAGTGAAATCCCTTTGCATTTAGAATGATATCTGAACCTTGGCTCTCGAGAAATGTTATATTTGAGCAATCAGGTCAGGACTTCCATACAAATAAGGAATAGGTAGGGGGAGAGGAGATCGCCCTGCCTAAGGCCTTTTTTTTTCCCTTTAATCAATCCAGTGGGACTCCTATTGATCATAATCCCATAAGAAGCAGTAGAAATACATTGATGGACCCAATTAATGAAGATTGGAGGAAAGTTCATCACTTCCAAAACCTTAAGCAAAAATCCCCAGTGGACACTATCAAAGGCTTTCTGTAGATCAACCTTAATAGTGCAATTTAGGGGGGCTCTCTTGCTAGTGTATCCTTTTAGGAGTTCTTGAACCAATAGAATGTTATCTCCAATATCCCTTCCTGCCAAAAAGGCCCCTTGATTCTCACTAGTGAGAAACTTTAGAACCTCTTTCAACCTATTAGCCACTATCTTGGCTATGATCTTATAAAGGAAGTTGGTGCATGATATAGGCCTGTCGTCAGTCCATGAAACCGGCCTGGGGTTTTTCAGAATAAGGCAGAGGAAGGTTTTATTGATTTCCTTTACGAGTAATCCTTTGAGGAAAAACTCCTGCACTGCTTCTTTGACAAGGCCACCCAAGCTGGTCCAAGTTTTCTGGAAAAAGAAACCATTAAGTCCATTCGGCCTAGGGGCTTTAGAACCATTCATGTTGAACATCACCTGATCTATTTCCTGATCCGTAACAGGGCTAGTGAGCCTGTGAACTTCTTGATCTGGAATTTTAGAGGTAACAAACTATCTAAGGTTGAGGTCCTGCAGAGGTAGGGGAGAGTCTGACCCCAGGAGTTTACTGTAGAACAAAAGAGCATCCGTTGCTACCTCTTCTTGGCCAAAGATATCCCTCCCATCTTCAGATTTAATTGAGGTAATTCTATTGGTATGCTTGCGGGTTAACAGTGTGTTGAAGAAGAACTTAGAGCATCTATCTCCCTCCTTGATCCAGGAAATCTTAGATCTTTGTTTCAACAGTGAGTGCTGATTAGCCACAACCTCCAAATACCCTTTTAGTGCTTCTTTTTCAGCTGAAGCTAAGCTATCATCTGATGGATTCATTGCCAATGCTTGTTGTAAGGCAAATAACTTGTCCCTGGAAAGGTCTATCTCCTTCGTCAGATTTTGTCCTCTCTTCACATTAAGAAGCTTCAATTCCTGCTTAATAGCCTTAAGATTCTGAAGACAAAGGTATTGCTTTATCCCATAACACCGAAACTCCATACCCTTCTGTATTGCTTCTTGAAAGCCCTCCATATAAGCCAAAAAGTTGTTAAATCTAAAGGGGTGTGGATATTTGTAGGAAGAGAATAGAGCCGTTAACTTCATAGGAGTGTGGTCCGAAATACCTGGGTCTAGGAATTTGGCATAGCTGGAAGGGAAAGAGGAGAGCCAATCCCCATTTATCATGATTCTGTCCAATTTTTTTCCGGATGTTCCAATGAGAACTCTGCTTGTTGGACCATGTGAATTCATGGCCTATGGACTTTAGATCAACTAGCTCAATATCCTGAATACAATCATAAAGATCCGTAGAGTAATTCCTTAGATTGCAATTCCCCTCTGCCTCAGATCTGAACAAAGTAGTATTGAAATATCCTCCAACCATCCACGGTGTGCTTATTGAAGGTTTGATCCGACGCAAAAAGTTCCAGTGATCAGTTCTCTGAAAAGCAGTATTGAAACCATAAATAAAGGTAGCAAGGATCTTAGTGTTTTCAGCTTTAAAGCAAATTCGAGTGTGCAAAAACTGGGCATTGGTTTCCAGAACCTCTAGTTCCACAAAAAGGTCATCGTAGGCTACAATAATCCTCCCATAGGCATGGCATTGATGGTTGGATATGAATTGCCAATTGTCACCCAAACAACTTAGCTTAGTTAGATTTTCCTCCTTAATTTTTGTCTCCAACATGCAAAAAATCCACGGTTTCTCCTGCTTCACAAAATCCTTTAAGGCACACAGCTTCGCAGGATTATTTATTCCTCTCACATTCTATAGGACTATTGACATAAATAGTTGATTTTCCCCTTGGAGCTTTTCCTACTGCTCCTAGTGTTTTTCCTAGAGGTAACTGGCTCAGAGAGAGCTTCTAGATTCTGGTCTGGTGGCCCCTCAACTTGAGAAGAGCTACATTCAGTCATATTGTCCCCCAAATCCTCATCATGGTGATGTTCATCAATAGGGACTTCACCTACCCCCTTCCTTCATTTCAAATTTGCTGTCAGCCGGTGAGACATCCTTGGGCTGGTTGGGAAATGTTTCTGCCTCCTTTGGAAGGTTGCTAGGGCTAGTTGAAAAATCAGTAACTATAAGGGGCGGTCCTTGTGGCACTATTTCAGATAGAGTCTCCTCCTTATCCCTTATTACTGCTGCCTCATTATGCTTAACATGCTCAATTACCATCACTTCCTAATAATCCCCCTTAAGGAACAATTTACCCGTCGGTTTCCAAGCCTTACCTTGAGCCTTAAGGGAAGGTTTCCATTGATAAGTTACCATAACACAATCTTCTCGCATTGAATTACCATCTGCCAGGCGGAGAATAGGAATACTATCCTTAAATTCATTAGTTAAGTCCATGCTCACACATATTCTAGCAAACCCAAATGCTGTATTTTCATCCATACAAAGTGGTTTACCCAAGTAACTTGCAACCATGCTTAAACCTGTAGTAGTCCAATATTCCAAGGGGATATTGTGAATGTTGATCCATAGGGGAATATTCTTCGTTCGAATTTTCTCAAGTTCCATTCCCTGTTGCCAAAGTTGTAGGAAGAGGGGAAGTTGGGATACATGCCAAGGACCCTCCTCAATGACCTTTTGGGCTTCCGATTTGGAGGAAAAAGTGAAAATAATATTGTCTTCTTCCGAAAGCATGACCTCCTTTAGCCCTCTACCATTCCAATTCCTTTTGGCCCAAGCTTGGATAATTGGAAAAGCTGGTCGTTTCTCCATGAAAAAACCCACCAAAGTTGCTTCCCAAGTGCTAGCTCCCTGTTGTAATTCCTCCAAGCCAGGGGCGACCATAAGTTGTCCATCTTTCTCAACAGTTGGCCTATAGGCTAAGGAAGAGTCAGAATTGTCCCCAACAACTTGTTTCCAGGTTCTCCTTGCTCCAATTGCATGACTCCCAATAGTAGGTAGAGGTCTCGGTGGTGAAACAGAGGAATTAACAGGAATCAGGTTTGCGGCAGAAAGAGGAGTTCCTAGTGGGCCAGCAGGGGGTCTAAGAGGAATAGGTTTCAGGGTTGCTGAGGTGGAGGTGGAAGGGGGGGTTGCTGAGGTAGGGTTGGAGCTAGGGTTTGGGTTAAGGTTTTGGGGAGCTTTGGGCGATTTCTGTAGGATGGAAAGGGGAGGGAAATCAGAGTCCATGGATAGGGGATTAGGAAATGTGTTTCTGAAAAGCAAGAGTGTTGGCCCTCGAAATTTGTTCTTGTTGAATTAAGCATGATTTAAATGAATTATGAGGTTTGATGGATTAATTTTTGGGAACTAATTATTTATGTCAACGTTGGTAAGACTTTATGACATAGGTTGATTGAATTGAAGTATTAAGTTGTAAGATTGTATAAGGGCAAATGGGGCATGAAACTTAAGGTTATAAGACATAAGGCATAAAATGAAGGGTATAATGGACTTTTTATAGCCATTAAGTGTATGAATTGAAATAAGAAGAGGGGTCTTGCTTCTAAGAAGAAGATAACATCGTGAGTGAGGGGGAGAAGAAGAGAAATACGAAAATAGAAGAAGAAAAGAGAGGGTTTTGTTCTTGAAAGAAAAGAAGGAAGATCTAAGGTGATTTTGAGGTTCATCAAGAAGAGAAAGGAAGAAAAGAAGAGAAAGAAGAGCAAGTTAGGGTTTCATGGTGATTGAAGAGCTTTGGATAAATCAAGTAAGTATAAGCATAAACCCTTTAGATTTGTTAGATAAAGCATGTTTGATGATACTTAGAAGTGAAACTAAAGTAAATATGTGTAGGAAGTTGATGAATGGTTTATGTAAATGTGATATTGTTTGGTAATGATCAAATGTAGTTTATGAATTTGTTGTGAATGATATTGGGATTGAAATGAGCTTAGAAATGATGTATGAATGATGTTTTAGGGTTAAGATAGGTTATATTTGAAAGATGGGAAGTGTATAGTTGAAGAATGTAAAAAAAAGCAAGTTTTCGGGGTCGCACGTCGCGGCGAGCACCCATTTTTCAGCACTAATATGCTTTAGTATTTTGGGCATAACGTTTGCTGTAGATGTCCAAATTGAGTGATTTTTGATTCTATGTAAACTAGAGACATAGGGATACAAATTGCATGAAGGAATAAAGTCCAAATTCAGTTTTTAAGAATCTCAATTTTTGGATGCAAGTTAAGCATAGAATATTGTTTCAGTATAAGAATAGTCTGAAAATGTTTTGGGCATAACTTTTAGAGTACTGAACTAAATTGAATAATTTTAGAGTCATTAGAAACTTAAGACAATGGGGAACATTGTTCTAGAAGAAAGTATTATCAATTTTCTTCATTTACTTGATCATAAATTGGAATTCCTATTGAATGAAATTTTTGGCTATTGTTAAAGGAAATCAAGGAAGGCAAGAGGAGCAAGTGTGAGGAACCTTTGAGCAAGTCTTTAAG
>JANIPN010000003.1:40035473-40066360 GCA_027478595.1 Erythroxylum anguifugum
CATACAAGTCGACTTATGAGTACTGTGCATGTGTAAGTCGAGTTACAGGAGTGTACAAGTCGACTTACACTTACATACTTAAAGGATAATGGTTCTCAAGATAAGTAGTGGGAGTAAGAAGGAATTTGAAAGGTTCAAATCTCACAACATTACATCTAATTAGAACTAATGCCTTTAATGATACATTTGATGTATAGTTGAAAGGCTACGAGATATTGAAAGATTCACTTTCACGTTGAATTCAAAAAGTTTGTTTTGAAGATGATTGTGAATTTATCACTTCTACAAGAAGGTTAGCAAGAGTATAGTTGTCCTCTTTTGTGGGAGTATGTGGAGACATATTGCTCACAGAGAACAACAGTTCTAACTTTCAATTGTTGAACATATAATTGTCTATGAACAACTCTTGTTGGATGTGAAAAGGCAACAACTTAATTCTAGGAATTAGATCTATGGAAATAGATTGGGCGTTGTTGACTTATTCTAAGTCCAAGCGCATAGATAATGTACTAAAGATATTTAGTATTTAAGATATCAGATACTTATGAAGTATCAAAGATATCCCTTATTCTATGTATGAGTTGATATTTGAGTTCACGATGATGAGGATATAACTTTAGAAGTAAATCCTAATTAAGGTTTATTTACTTAGAACAATATCATTTAGGGTTGGATCTTGTAGAATTCTCTCATTAAGCCAATAGTAGAACAATCGTCATATGTTGATATGGTATATGATACTTAAACGATTGGCTTAGTGCAAGTGGGAGATTGTTGGTTTATGCCCTACAACCAATCGATTTGGTTGTAGTTTAGTGACAAATTATTTAAAGGCATTCTTTATCTTGTACATGTTTAGATATATATGATAAAGTCCATGGGATAATTATACATTGCAAATGAAATTATAATGAAATTATAATTATAAGATCTATATTGCATTTATGTATTATTCCTAAAATATTCATAGTAATTGTTTTATTAAGATTGAACATTAATAGAACAGAAAAAGACTAGCATACGCTTTGTTTTTTCTTATGAAGGAAATAGTCGATCTCATAGGCTAAAGTATATAGATATTTAAACAAACGTGTGGGTACTTACTAGAGAACAAGTTCACTGAACAGACCCGATATTAGAAATCCATTTGGAACATTCCTTGTATGTCTACGAAATTCTCATTGTGATGATTGTATAAGTGATCCTTTGACTTGAGGTCATCAAAGTTATCATGTATAAGGATTGCTATGTTTTAATACTACTTGTGATCTATTTTATCAAAGGCCGTTTAAACGATAGTAATTGGATGTAGCATGAACTATATGAATATAGTTGAATGATCAAGATAGGATTCATCGCCCTTAAGTAATTAGGGAGAATGTTCCATTATTCTTGATGAATATTGATTCGGGAAATCTTTGGCAAAGGTGAAATGATATTTTGTAAACAGTTTACAAATATCATTATTTGAATCAATAGCTAATGGCGGAGAACTAATATAATTGAACTCAAAATAGAGTAGACATTAATTTCATGCTCTATGTCTAATTGGAACATTGGTTGATGAAATGATTGAATTATACGAAAAAATCATGCATGGAAAGGTTAGTAAAAACTACTTTGACATTCCTGAATATTTGGGTGGTCATAATGCATTGCTAGACGCCAATCTTGATCTATGATTATAAATTGTTTAATTAAAGAATTAAAGATAAATTACAAGGAGTTTTAATTTATCTAATTCTAATTATGAATTAGAATTATAATTTATAATCATTGCTAACATATTTGAGAACCTAATGGGTCGCACATATAGAATAGGTTGGAGAGAGCAAAATTAATTTAATCAAATTGGACTTGATTATAAAGTTTGAAAAACTTTATGATTAAATATGAGATGTTTAATAAATAAGGATCAATATGAAATATTAATTCTTATATAGGCATAATTGGTATTTAATTAGAGTTATTTGTAATTCTAATTAAAGTTTAATTGAAATTAATATTTATTTTCAATTTAATTACTAAAACGTCCTAAGCTTATTATAAATAGGCTTAAGCTCTATAAAGCTAGTACTTCATGCTTAACCCCTTTTGTAAAAGTTACAGAATTCTCTCAGCCTATTCTGCAGATACCCTTAGAAGCCGAACACTTGTGCGGTTTCGGTGGTTGTGATGGATCAGTTTCGAAAACGGTTCGAGGGATGCATCAAGATAAAGATCAAACTTCGGAATAAAATATGAATTAAATTTCTAGTTTATTTTGATTAGTGTTAATCATTTTATAGAATTAAATAGATCTTAATTTTCAAAAAATCAAGTCATAAAAAAATTTCGTGATTATTTCGCTGCGGTTCGGATCAGATCCCGACCCGGTTTCCCAACATTCGTAAACGATACATGTATGTCCTCAATTCAAGGTTTGAAACACCGAGCAACAAGAACAAACAGCTATAATTACTCCCTCACCTTAAGGACGAAAATGCAATATAGCATATATCCCTCACACACCTACACTAGACGTAGACAATTATATTCATAGATCATATCCATACGGTTATAACTCATATGAGCGTACCGTGTTAAATGTTATTCTTATAATGATTATGTTATGTTGAGAACTTTTGTTATTTAAAGAGGTCACAAAATAGACATAAAAAGATGTTAGCTGCAAAAGGCTTCAATACTAACCTTGAAGGACTTATGTGTACTTAGGTACCAAAAATTAGATAAACTATTTATGTAGGTAATCAGGCGTAAGCAAAACAATTACATATGCAGATAGTGGACGCTCAAAGCATACAAGGACACAACAAATTTCAGTATATCTTCTTGTGATATTGGAGAGAGTACAAATGATAAGATTATTGTCTTTGGATGAGCCGATGATAGAAAATGTATTGTCGGTTAATGAATTTAAACACAACTTATTTAGTCTTGGTCAACTACGTGATGATTACAAAATTAATTTTTAGGTCAAATCTTGCATTCTAAGTAGAGTGAAAAATAATTCCATTGTACTTGTTGAAATTATAGAAGTAAATGCGAACACTATTGATGTACACAATCTATCTAACCATGATCTCAGATCTCGAGTCTCAATTAGTGAAAACGCCTGAAAGTGATACCGAAGGCTTTGTCATGCAAGTTAAAACTCACCACGAAATTAGACAAATACAAACTTATTAATAATCTACTCAAATTTCAAGTCAAATTAGACCGGGCCTTGAACAATTCTATTGTATGCATTTTTTGCCGAAAGAGGGACATTTTTGGAGCTTCAAGTAGGTTGTACATCTAATTGAATAGATAAAAGAAAATGAAAATATGACATGCTAGGAAAACTAACAAGAACGTAAAATAACAATACGACCAGTAAATGTAGGTAGAATTCATAAAAAATGAGGGTAAGGAAGGTAAAACATACATTTTTTATTCTAAGGCTTTATCAAAATTTAAATTTGACTCCAACGCTTTGTAGTGTTCAATAATCATAATTGACCTTAACCAACCACTAACTACAATAATGCTTCCGTTAACTTAAGCTGACGTGACATTTGATTTTGGATAAGAGGCCCATCCACTACTAATATAGAAGTTATGGCCCCCCAATCTATCTAAAGACTTTTTTTTTTGTTTGAGCTTATTAGTGGAGTTATAGGCTAGTTTAATAGCCGTACAGACAGTGGATGGCCTCTAATTAAAAAAAGTGTTACGTAGACTTAGATCTGATAATTAATTAAGGTAAATTTCAAAATATAAATAACGTACTTAAATATTACAAAATATTGGGATCAAGCTTAAATTTTAATAGAACTTTAAAATGTACCTTCTACCGGACAAGTATCTAATTGCTTACGGCTCAAGAGAATGCCCTTGTCCCATACCTCAATATATCTGTACACGTAGACATTGATTAACATAATTAACAAGAGCTTTTAGCCAGATAAGAACATAACCAACAAAATGTTATCCTAAGCTTTTTCAGAAAATGGATAGAGCAGAAGCTACTGTTCGAAAAAGTAATAGTAACGTCATCACATTTAAATATTACTAATTTTAAGGCAAATAGAATGAGTAAATAATGAAAAATCACCCAAAAAAAACTTGAATCCATAAGCAAGCACTTTCGTATTAGAATAACGGGCATTGTCGATGAGTTTATGTATATTGGTAGATATTGGCAGAAATCTTCAATAAGATGCAAAGATTCAAATGTAAAACCGAAAGAGGGCTTGAGATAGGCTTTAGATTGAAGATTAGTTAGATCACATGCATAAGAGAGACATGTGGGAGGTCTAAGCACTTAATGTGTGCTCAAATAGACGAATCATGACTAATAAACTTGACATAGATAAGAATTAGATCGGACCAATGTGCTATAAAAGACATAGGACTTAGATGACTCATTATCAATGGATAGAAATCAAGGGAAAAGCTTATATGATGCGGCGGTAAGATCACAATAGATATATACCAATTCTAAAAGATAAAGACCAAATGAGATAATCATCTAAAGATAGCGGAGTTGTTTATGGATATAGATGTATCTTTCTCAAGTAAATATGATCTCTTATTTTGTTAGTTATGATGTAATTAAATCCTATCAAATATAGTCTTATTTACATAGGGGTACCATCCAATTGATTAGTGTGATATAATCCGATAAGGATAAAGGTGATCTAGTTAGTTCAATTCAATTAGAATTTTGAACTGTAAAGCCAGATATGCCTAAAAATAACTTATTTGAGTCTTACTCCTAAGAATAAAAATAGAGAGGAAGGGAACATATTGAAAGAGAATATTATTTTGTATACTTTTGGGGAAGTAATAAAGGTTGATTTTTATCATAACTTTTGCATATTTATTATTACAACAACAACCCACTAAAAATCTCGCAAATACACGGAGTCTAGAAAGGTCTAGTAATACGCAACCTTATCCTTAACTAGTAGAGAGATTGTTTCTATATCTTGTGTATTTATTATTGCCTATGATTATTTAATACTTTTGTAGTACTCGAGTGTAATAATTAAACAATTCAAGAGTCGCGAGGTGTTCGAAAAGGTTTTGTTCGTCAATGATTACATGGTAAGGCTGGGTCTCACTTAAACAAACCTAAGTGGGAGTGTTGTGCAACGGAGTAGGCGTGATTGCAGTACAAGTTTGGTGTCTAGGTAAACCTTTTTAACAATTGATATCAAAGTCAAAATATCAAGATAGCAGGAGAGCAATTTGACATAGCGCGTCAACAGAGTAAAGGCACTCATAAGGCCAATTCTTTGAGGGGAGAAAGAGGTAACTTTCTAATCTTAGTTAGAGATTTTGGAGGCACAGATCAAACAGTTTCAGCATCAAATAGCAGACTTTATGAAGACAAAAGAGGATTCTAGATTGAAAATCACAATCCTAAGGTGTGCCGTTGCAACATAGGGTGATGGGCGTGTCAAAAGTAATTTGAAGAAAGTACAAGAGCACCAGGTTTTTAATGGCAAACGAAGTGTCAAAGAGTTTGAAAATTTCTTGTGAAACATGGAACAATACTTTACAGTGGCGAAGGTATCCAATTCGAAGAAGGTGTCGATCACGATTACGTATATGAAGGAGGATGCAAAGCTATGGTGGAGAATGAGAACCTTCAATGATATAAGTGTGGGTAGACCTTCTATTGACACTTGTGGATGAAGAAAAGCTACAACATTTCATAGCTCATGAGGGAAGCTTTGAAATGTTTGAAGCAAGACAACTTGGTGGGGGAGTACGTGAGAAAATTCACATCTTTGATGTTGGACACGCAAAACATATCTAAGGAAGGCAAGTTGCTCAACTTCATAAGCAACTTATAAGATTGAACATAAATGGAGCTTCAAAGGCATAACATAAAAGACCTTCAAATGTGATAATGGCTGCCAATTCTTTAGTAGATCTCCAAATGCTACAACTAATTCGAACTAGCAACGAGGGCAAGAAGAATGGTAGGACACAAAATGGCTTAAAGAAAGGCAAAGAGAAATTGTATGAATCTTCTCAATGCAAGTCCAAAAAAACAAACAAAACGAGACATTAGTTATTTCATTTGTGAAGGGCTGCATTTTGCTTGTAAATGCCCAAAACGGAATGTGGGTGAGGAGCAAATAAATTCCATGGTTGCGAAGGATCAAGGAGGAGAGGATGACTTCACAGAAGAAGTCTACCTCAATGATTATGTTATGTTGGGCGTAATGGGCCTTGAGAAGGAGCGTTCAAACAAAAGCAAGGGACAAACTCGATGGAGAGGAAAAATGGTACGTTGGAGATGTGCCTATGACTAAGGAATCTTAGAGGAAATCAATTTGGAGACGTGCCTGCAGATTATTTCCATGACAGTGACAAGTTCTTCTAGAAGGGGTTGTTAGATAGACACCTAATTCTAAATTGCGAAATAGTGCAAGTGTTGGCAAACCTTGGCCAATATTTAGCACTCGACTTGCGAGTAGGCAAGGAACATTGTCAATGAGCTGGCATGCATTGGTGCGCATTAACGAAAATCGTTGAAGAGATGCAAAGATTCAAATGTGAGACTAAAAAGATAGCTTATAATGGACCTTGAGTTGAAGGTTAACTGGATCACATGTAAGAGAGACATGTGAAAGCTCTAAGGACTTAATGCGTACTCAAATAAACGAACCATGACTAATGAACTTAACATTGATAAGCAATAGAACGACCAAGTATGCTACTGCCCTTGGATGACTCATTATCAAAAAATAGAGATCTAAAATGATGTGACGGATAAGATCACAATAGATATACATTAGCTCTAGAAGATAAAGACTATGTGGGAGGATCATCTGAAGATAGTGGAGTTCATAGATATGGATTATCTTTCCTAATTAAATATAATGTCTTATCTTAATTGTAATGTAGCTAAATCCTATTAGATAAAATCCTATTTTGATAAAGGTATCATCCAATTGATTAAATGTGATATAACGTAATAAGAATATAGATGATCTAGTTAGTTCAGTTCAATTAGAATTCTGAATTGTAAAGCTAGAGTTGCCTATAAATAGCTTATTTGAGTCTTACTTCTAAGAACAAAGAGAGGAAAAGAACACATTGACAAAAAAATTCCTTTATATACTTTTAAAGAAGCAATAAAGGTTGATTTTCACCGTAGCTTTTGTGAGTTTATTGTTTCCTATGATTATTTAATAGTTTCGTAATATTCTTACTCGAGTGTGGAAGTTAAAGCACTTCAAGAGTTGTAAGGTGTTCTAGAACAAGATTTTGCTAGTTAACGATCATGTGAGAAGGCTGAGTCTCTTTTAAATGGACCTAAATAAAATTGTTGTAGAACGGAGTAGGAGCAATATCAATATAGGTTCGGTATCTAGATAAACCTTTGTAACAAAAGATATGGAAAGTGTGCCTTTGCACCAACAGACAAATAAAGAAAAGATACGAACTTCTAGGAAAATTTTTACTTCATAGGCTATTGAATTACTAAAAGATTATTTTTATGTCCAAGGAAAATGATAACACATGCTACTAACTGTTTGATAAAAGAAGCAAAATGTTGTAGAATAATGACACATGTCTAGCAAGTGAATATTTAGGATAGAATATACACCTCATTCCATCAACATCAATGCAAAGGAAGTGGCCATGTCGCCAACCATCCTCAAACTGGCCAAAGAAGACATCACCACACTTTGAATAGAAACGACTTTCACCATTTGCTTTTCCCTTCCAAAAGTTTGCAAACCACCGATCCCCTTTATGGAAATAAAACCAACCCTACAAAGTCACAAAATTTTAATAAGGTATAAATCAAAAAATAAAGAACAAGTTTGTTTAAACTCATTCATACAACTAAAATAAGTAGCTTGATGTTACTCCAATTGAATGCATGATATAATGAATAAAAACTTAGAATCAAGTACACTTCACCGTCAGCTTTCCTTGGGAGCTACTTTATCTAATATTCCTATTCCGTCATCTTACAAATAGGCAACGAAGCATTATTGAAATAGAACTTCTTGCACTTGAAGAAAACCAAACCTGGGATGTTGTCCATTGTCCCTTTTCTGTAAAACCACTTGGTAGTAAGTTTGTGTTTTCTATCAAACTTCATTCTGATGGATCCAAAAACCCAATGCTCTATTAATTATTCTTGGAAACAAACAAAAATATGGCCTACACTATGCTGAGACTTTCACACCGATAGCCAAGATGACCATTGTGCGAACTATTATAACATTTGTTGCATCTTAATCATGGTCATTACATTAAATGGATGTCCATCATGCAATTCTCCATAGTGATTTCAAGGAAAAAGTTTACATCAAACTTCCCTCTGGTATGCCTATTTCCTCACCTAATGATGTTTGCAAACTTATTTTTTGGGTTTAGAAACACATCATCAACCAAAAAGTATTTTCTTAATTCAGCATAAGTATATTCAAGATTTTGTTTAGTTGGCTAGAATCATAATACTACTCCTTTTGACATTCCTATAGAAAATAACGTGAAATATTGATGTGACGAAATAGAGCTTCTTGAGGACCCTATCTTTTATCAAAAGCTAGTGGACAGTCTATCTATCTAACTCTTACTCACTCAAATATTTCTTATGTTGTCCACATTGTAAGCAAGTTTATGCAACTTCCTCGGCATCTCCATTTATCCACAGTACAATGCATTATTCAATACATCTTTAGAACCCTAGATCATTGATTATTTTTTTCCCGTTAATTCCTTACTCCAGCTCTAGGCCTATAGTGATATTGATTGGACTGATTATCTAGACACTAGGTCTATTCCTAAATAGTACATGTTCCTGATGATACTCTCATCTCTTGGAAATGTAAAAAGCAAGAATCTATTTCCAAATCTTCCATTGAAGCAAAGTATCGTGCCATATATATTGCATGCTCAAAGATGGTCTCCTAATGGAGCTTGGTTTTTCTCAAGTTTAACCAACTCCATTACATGTTGACAACACCAATGTCATTCAAATTGTAGATAATCTTGTTTACCATGAATGCGCAAAGCATATAGAAGTCAACTATCACTCCATCAAAAAGTTTCCTATGATTGCCAAGTCATCACTCTCCCACATATCTCCACCGCTGCAAATTGCAGATATTTTCACCAAACCCATGAAACATCAACGACATTAGCTTCTTCTTGGCAAATTGATGCTTGTATACCTACTGCATCAATTTGTGAGGGGATGTCAATAGCTTTAGCTATCATAATTGACAAGTAATACATTAATAGACACCCTTGTCAAATGCTGATTTTGTTTAGACCTTTCAAAGGCTGATTTAATGCCTCATTGAAGGCAGATTTTGTGCCTTTTGTACAGCTATAATGATTTTAAAATCTTTTCTTAAGTAGGATTTACTAGTTATAGAAAATTACGTATGTAATAGTTTAGCTATTTTTAAGGGCTTAAATTCAGCTTGCACTTTGTATATATATTAGGAATTCCCCACTTAGAAAGACATAATTTTCACCCCAAAGTTCTCTAAGTTGTCAAAAACATCTATTGGCCCCATGTATCACCACCATATATGTCAGGTTTCTTATGTAAACAATTCCCTTGAGCTCCATACACCCAAACAAATGACTGGTTCCTGTAACTCTACATGTCCAATATTGATAAAGGATGAACAAGAGCAAATTATAAAGCCACTCAATGCGTTAAGATTACAGCGGTTGAAAAATATCAAGTATGGCTTGTGCAGTGCTTAAGCATCAATTTTATAGAATTGATAGTACAATATTTATCAAATAAAAAGAAAACTTGAAGACCATCACCAATTAAAAAGAAAATCAAAGAACAAACAGTAACAAACCTTGCCATGCATTAAATCGTCCCTCCATGAGCCTTGGAACACATCCCCATTATTGAAATAGAACGTACCTGCACCTGATCGCTTACCATAGTGCCACAAACCATCATATATGCTCCCATCAGCAAGGATCAAACGGCCCTATGCAAAGTCACTTATCAATGGGCACTTCAATCATTCTACATAACATGAAATAATTATACATACCTTTCCTTCAGGAAGACCTCCCTGGCAGCGTCCCTTGTAGATTCCACCTCTGTACTGCATCTCCATAAGAGGGCTCCACTTTTTTGGTGAATCTCGCTCACTTTCCTGCTCGCCAGATAGAAACTTTTGTAGTTTTTGTACACAATATAAGTAATGATGTTATTTAAGTCGGGAAACTAAAAGCCATACTGTTCTCACATCCACTGCCACAGGAAAGCTTCTATGATCAGAAACCATGAAAGAAGGATTTGATCTTCTAGGATTATCCTTGATCTATATTAACTTCAAATCATGGCATAGTTTTCAACATGTTCAACAGAAATTGAAATGCTGCTGTTTTGAAGCTTAAAGACCAATATTCACCCATTTCATTTCTGGCGAAATCAGTTTATGGGAATTTCCAAGACTATCTTCAAAACATGACACAACGGAAAAAGAAAAGTAATTAGGTCATAAAGGAGGTATGTACTATAATGGAATTTCAAATGGTGGCACTCACAAACAAATTCATTTATGTGCATCAACTATCCGAAATAATAAATTGGCCAACTAACATATGTAGAATTTGTTGCATTATCAACATATACAATAATATGTTGACAGTGTAGGCAATTAAAGTCTCATCGGTCATAACAATGAAATATAAAATCAATCAGTATCCCACTTTTTAACAGCCAAACCAATTTAGAGTAGTAAGTCTGCATCTTAAATGGCATTAATTTGCAATTCAAACTCACATTAGGCTAGAATTATTCTGCTTAAATCATGACAGAATAATAGGCGAAAATAATAACTTTACGGAACCAATAAAATAGCTTGAAACATAAAACTTTTAGCATGAAGATCAAATCTTTTTGTTAACAAAGTCCACTTGTCATGCATATTACCAGCATGGATGCGGCACGAATAGAAAGAACTCCTTGCTTCTTCGGTACTTCAGCTTTTCTGCTCTTTAGCAGTGTAGATGCATTACTATAAAAATCCTTCATTGCTAGAATACTGGCTTCAGTCAATGCACCCCAAGAAGAGATGCTTGAATCAACAAGAGCTTGCTCTTCGACACTGTCACCACTTTTTGGCAAGGTGAATTCTGTACTATGTGATATATTCAAACTGTCCTTGGGCTCATCTGGAGGCCTTACACCAACTGGAAGAGTGAATATGCTCAAATTATCAAGCTTTGCATTAGCTTCAGCCATTTCTTTAGCCCATTTCTGTGCAATCTGATATCCTGGACCCAAGTTCCAACTATTAAGTGGCTCCCTCTGGATAGGAGGAGCTACTACACGATAAGATATTCCTACATTAGCCAAAGGACAAAAATTGATTGGTTCAATGCTGAAATTTATTATGATTTAATGCCACCTTCAGTAATTGGGTCATATGAACAAGAAGCATCATCCTGAGTATCCAACATGCAACCAGCACTTACTTCAGTGCTGCCAATGGTATTCCTAGAAAGTAAAATAATAAGGATCAAAAAGTGAAAATGAAAAAAAAATGAAAAACAAAAAGTGATTGTGACACGAGGATTAGAAGAAGAATAACATAAAACAAAAGGGCAGCTAGGATATTGTAATTCACAGGTTCATTAATTGGAGTTTGGTCATGGCCTACAAAATCTCTTCTCTGCAAGAAATTGCTAAGGCTATATTTCTCATTCCTCTTACTTGATCCACTTGCCAGGCATAAAATAATTTCCTCTCTTTTCCTACTCCATATATCA
The DNA here is from genome assembly GCA_027478595.1 of Erythroxylum anguifugum. Taxonomy (NCBI): domain Eukaryota; kingdom Viridiplantae; phylum Streptophyta; class Magnoliopsida; order Malpighiales; family Erythroxylaceae; genus Erythroxylum; species Erythroxylum anguifugum. The sequence continues at coordinate 40,047,249 of JANIPN010000003.1, forward strand.
TTCTAAAGCCTGTTTTTGGTGTTTAGTCTTGAACTACAAATGAAAGGATCTTAAATTTTGTATTCTTAGGTTAACTTGATGTTTGAGGCTTCTATCTCTCTTGCTTTATGATTTCTTTTTTTCCCCCTCTTTTTCCTTTTCTCTCTTTATAATTTTCAACCATTCTTTTGTAACATTTTCCCATACACAGAGAAGCTTAAACCCCAAAAGAACGGATTAACTAAACCAGCAAGACCGGTTAATGACAGTTTGGCTGCTCAAGCTTTGTCATGATCTGGAAAGATAGATTTCTATTTAGAGTCACGTTTTTGGTTTCCACGTCCTGAATAAATAAAGTATATCTCAGTACTGATGCAAGAAAAAGCCGTGTAGGAATCAAACCTCAAAATGCAGTGGTCACTGAAATCACTACTTGATATTACATTGGGTTCTGAAGTATGGTCAACAACAGTTTTTGTGGTATTTTCTACTGCAATTTTTTCCTCGGAACAAAAGTCTGTTGAACTGGCCATCTCAGAAGGCCTTGCATCTTTCTCTGTGTTGTTTCCATCATTTTCATAAGATTCACTAGAATGCTTCTGGTGTCTACTTAAAAGTTTATAAATGAAAGGGAAATGATGGGCTAGACTGGACAAAATGTTGCTGACTTGACGAGTCTGCTGCTCAGCAGAACTGGCAATCAAACAAAATAAACATCAGCAGATCAAAGGGAAAATTGTAAAGCAACTGATCACTTAATCAATAAACTGAAAGTGAAATTTGCTTAACATCAGCACTCAATAAACTGAAAGGGAAATTTGCCTAACCTCAGCATTAAACAGTTAGAAAATAATGCTAAACACTTGATCATCATGGAACCTGACGATAAGGTGCATGGGTGATACATTTCAAAAATATTTTGCAGCAATCAGATAAAAGTACCATACACCTATAAACATATATGACAAAACAAGAATGGCAGTACTAGAGATACTTTTCCAGACTAACATTTTAATCATATTCATCTTAGTGCACTTTTGCAGGAAAGGTTTCTTTTAGAGGCGACAATGTCAAAGATGCAGAGAAGATAACTATAAATTCAAAAATAAATTCGTGACCTTTATTAGGGATTATGATTTGATGAAGCAGATTTTTGGGGATTAATATTGATTATGATATGATTTGATTAAGAGAATTTTTTGGAGATTAAGATTGGTTATGATTATGATTTGATTGGTGATGTTCTGTCTACTCTGTTACAATGGACTAAATCGCACCAACTCTAGGAGCCCATTGGTGATGTGTTTATTGCCTTTAATTGCTGGAAATTAGGTTTTTGTGTTTAACCATAGTGGCTGGTTTGATCATAGTCGTATCTCTAGGAGCTCGTTGGTGATGTGTTTTTCTACCCTTAATTGTTGGAAACTGGATCTGTGTGTTTAACTATAATGGTCGATTCCCTTTTTCATTGTTGCACAGCTGTTGATATTTGAGGTTTGCTTTTTTTGCACTATCGTTCTTCACTCAATTCTCATTAACATCTTTCTTACTATATCGGTTACGTCATGAGTGACTCCAAAACTGAAAGTGTTGAAGGACAGCCACCCATTAAGGTTCAACAAATCACAAATCAAAAATTGAATGGAACAATTTATGTTGCTTAGAAGAAGATGGTCATTGTACATCTCAAGGACCTAGATAGGTATGAGCATCTCACGAATCTAGCTCCTGATATTAAGTCATTTAGGTAGAAGAAGTGGGAATAACACGACAACCAAATAATGGCAAGCCTCTAAACATGGAGCCAAATATTGCTAACATGTGTCAACATATGAATTCCAAAAGGAGCTAAGGGAGTATGTAAGACTTATTTTCTAGTAACGTCACTTGTATATATGATTTATCTATGGAATTGTTCAAGTGTGAGCAAGGAGAGAAGAACCACACAGAGTATTTTTCAAAAATTAAAAATCTATTTGTAGAACATTTAGCAGCCCAACCAATAACAACAAATAAGGATCAACTTCTGAAGAAAAGAGAAGAGTTATTCGTCATGAGATACTTGGCTAGCTTAAGAATAAAATATGAATCAATTTGAGCCCAGATACTCAGTGGCACTGAACTCCCATCACTCGCTGAGATATATTCATGAGTATCTTGATCCTTGAAGGGACCAAAACAAGAAAGTGGTGACAATTCTGCTCTAGCTCTTCACAATATTGGAAGAGGTAATGAAGGCCGAAGTAACTGTAGTGGTCATGATGGTTTATGAAGAAGTATCAACTAGCTAAGCAAGCAATCACACCAATTGCATCATTTGCTAACCTAGGTAATCACACAGTTTGCCTATCATCTTCTGTTAAACCTTGGGTTATAGATTCTGGAGCCACTGATCATATTGCAGGTGACCCAAAATTTTTTGACAAAATTATTCCTGTACTAGACTCACACCAACTTACTATTGCTAATCGCTCCACTACTAGTACAAGTGGGGTTGGCACTGCATTTCCTTCTCCTTCAATGACGTTACCAGCAACACTATATATTCTAAAATTTTCTTTCAACTTAAGATCTGTTAGTAAACTAACCAAATCATTGAATAGTTTTGTTTCCTTTTTCCCTCATTTTGTTGTTATCCAAGATTTGAAGACAAAAAAGACGATTGGAGGAGGGCGTGAATATAGAGGTCTTTACTATTTTGACAGTTGTTCAATTGCCTACTTAGCTGTTGCTTAACCCCTCCAAATCTAGAGTCACCTTGGTCATCCATCCATCCAAAAATTTAAAAAACTAATTCCCAATTTGAACTCAAATCTTTGTCTTGATTGCGACTCTTGTCAACTTGGGAAACATCATCATGTTGCTTTTCCATCTAGAGTTAATAATAGAGTCGAAAGCTCTTTTATGTTAGTTCATTTTGATGTTTAGAGTTCATCTCATATTACCTCAAGACTTGGTTTTTATTACTTTGTTGTTTTCGTTGAAGATTGGTCTAGAATGACTTGGCTATATCCAATGAAAGAATGTTTTGAATTATTTTATGTTATCCTTTTGCTCTGAAATCAAGACTCAATTTGGTTGTCCTATTCGTATCCTCAGAAGTGATAATGCCAGAGAATATTTTTTTTAATCCTTTGAGTCTTACATAAAAAATTGTGGCATGGTCCACTAGTCTTCTTGCTCTCACACAACACAACAAAATGGTGTTACTGAAAGAAAATTCAAGCCTGTTATAGAAGTTGCTCGAACCTTAGTAATTGAGATGAAGGTTCCCAAGGAGTTTTGGAGTGATGTCGCCCTCATTGCTTGCTATCTTATTAACAGAATGTCATCCACTACTCTTAATGGCCGGATCCCTTATATCCTTATGTTTCCTAATACTCCTTTGTTTCCTCTTCCATCTCGTATCTTTGGGTGTGTCTGTTTTGTCCATCAATTCAAGCCAGGAGTTGACAAATTAGCTTTGTGAGCCATCAAGTGTATTACTCGAGATCATAAAACGGCTATCGTTGTTACAACCCCTTAATGAAAAGATTCTTTATGTGTGTAGATGTGACATTCTTTGAGAACACTACATACTTTTATGAAAGTAAAGATGCCAAAAGCTTCCATCATTGTTTATAATTTACCTAAAAGTTCAGACAATTCACTTACAAATTTTGACCCTTCTTGTCTTCATCAATTGTCCCAATCAGATTTGTAGTTTATTCTCGACGACCTCGTCAACTGGTAGATGGACATTTGGATGAGCCCCCTCCCTCAGTGCCTAATTTGTCTCCAAATCCAAAAAACAGTGACCTAGGTTGGTCTATTGCCTCAAAAATGGGTAAACAATCTTGTACCAATCATTCGATTTTTAATTTTGTTTCTTATAACCATGTGTCCCCCTCCTTTTGTTCCTTTATATCAAACCTAGATTTTGTGTCTATTCCTAAGAGTATAACAGAAGCTATACAACACTCTGGCTTCCTATGCAAGAGAAAATGGATGCTTTATGGTCAAATAACACCTAAAAGCTTGTCACTCCTCCTGATTCCTCAATTGATAGTTATCAATGGGTATATACTATTAAGACTCTTGTTGATGGATTTATCGAACGACTCAAGGCTCATCCTTTTGCTAAAGGATACACAAAAGTCTATGGTATTGATTATTCTACCTTGTGGCAAAAATGGCCTCAGTCCATATTTTTATCTCCTTAGCTACAACTTATTCTTGGCCTCTTTACGAACTTGACATAAAAAAAATGCTTTCTTATATGGTGATCTAGAAGACTATATGGAGCAACCTCCGAAGTTTGTTACTTAGGGGGAGGCTGTGTGTCTATTAAAGAAATCTTTATATGGTTTAAAACAATCTCCTAGAGTGTGATTTGGACGATTTAGTTCGATTATGAACAAATTTGGTCTCAAGTAGTGTGCAGTGGACCATTTGGTGTTCTATCAACACACGAGATCTGGTAAAATTCTATTGATGTTATATTTTGATGACATTGTTATTACTAGCGATGATCAAAATGGGATCCATAGATTGAAGGAGTTCCAACAACAACTCCTCCAAACAAAAGATCTTGGTTTGTTGAAGTATTTTTTGGGAATCGAAGTTGCAAGATCTAAAGATGGTATTTGCCTCTCCCAATGCAAGTATGTTCTTGATCTCCTGCAGCAAGCTGGCCTATTGGGATGTAAATTGGCGGATTCTCCAATGGATCCTGTTGAGTTGTATATATCTGTATAGTGATAAAATAGGAAAATATTTACTACTATTGATTGTATTTCCTTTTCTAGGGTTAGACATCAACTATTTATACTTATATTTTCATCAACGTATATACAATAAGAATAACAGATTTCTCTGAGTTTCACATGGTATCAAAGGATTTTCCGATTGCTTTCCGATCAAATTTCTAGCGAAGTTCAGACTTCATTAATTTGGTGATAGTTTAAGATCTAACATCACCAGTTTGTTCCTCTCTCACTCGCTAGCGGAACCCTCAAGTCGCATCGTCGATAGCTACTCCACGCGCCACTCGTCGCTTCACGCCAACTAGTCGTTTCTCGTAGCCCACGACTGATTTCACCACTAAAAAAGGTCGCTGGAAGTTGATAGGAAGCGGCCCCCTTACCGATCACTCTCTTCGGCGAGCGTGACTCGTCATGCTGGTGCCAACTACCTCAGCAGTCACCAATCAGCTGGTTCCCTTGAGTTTTCCTTCTGTTCACCGTCAGGTTATAGGAAAATTTTCCAGATAGTCACCAAAAATTTCTTTCAAAGGTTTTTCCGTTCATGGCTCTTGTAGATTTCCTGTCTCAACTAGGTGCTTTTCCTTTTATTTCTCTTCCCTTAATTACTACAGAGAAACTAGTAGGTAGTTCTAATTATACCTCATGGGTTGCCCCTGTTAAATTGTGGTGCATAGGTCAAGGCCTAGCCGATCACTTAACTACTAAGGTTTAAGATATTGAAACAAATAAATTTGCTAGGGCTTAAATTATATGGCAAACAATTGATCCTCAACTCCACCCTATTTATATGGCATACAGAACTTGTGTTGAGATATGGAGTTAGGCAAAATTAATTTATACTAACGACATTCAAAGATTGTTTTTCGTAGTATCAAACTTGGTTAATCTCAAACAACAGATATGAACATGTCCGAATTTCTTGGTAGAATGGCCTCCCTGAAAACATAATTCAACCTATTACTACCTAGTAGTATGTCTGTAGTAGATCTTGCACAGGGAGAAATTTTTTATGGTTCTTACTCTTACTGCTATCAGTCCTGAACTTACTTCAGTACGAGATTAGATTTTGGCAAGTCCTATAGTACCTTCTTTGGATGAAGTATTTGCTCGCTTACTAAATGTTTCGTCACCTAACATATGATAGCATCTCTCTCAGTTAATTATTCCACTTTAGCCTCTCAGTCCTAGAGTACTAATAGAGCAGAGCGGGGGGATCATGGTGGTCGACCCAAATGTCATTATTGTCGTCAATGGGGATATACTAAGGATAAATGTTATTAATTGCATGGTCATCCTCCAGCTGCTAATGTTGTTCATACTAATCAATCTACCCTTCAGTCTAAGTCCTCTACTTAGCCACCAGTGTCTCTTACTAGTATTGATTATGAAGAGTATCTAAAGTATCAGGCAACTAAGTTGTCTTCCTCCTCCGTTGCTTCAATAGCTCATTCGGGTAATTCTGTAGCATGCCTCACTAAGTCTTTTCCTTAGGTACTTGATTCTGGTGCTTCCGATCATAACTCTAGTAACCCACATTTGCCCTCTCACTTTACTAACACTACATCTTTTCCTCCTGTTACTTTAGCTAATCGGACTCAAATAGTTGTTAAAGCTATAGGCTCTGCTCAACCACTTCCATCCTTGCATTTAGAATCCGTCCTTTATATTCCTAATTGCCCCTTTAATCTTGTATCCATCAATAAACTTACACGATCTTTAAATTGTTCTATAACTTTTAATAAAAATTATGTTGTTATACAGGATCGTAGTACAGGATGGATAATTGGTGCAGGACATGAGTCGCAAGGCCTTTATCATTTAAATCTACCTCCTTCACCTACAACATGCACTATTTTAGAATCTCCAATTCTAATTCATAATCATTTGGGTCATCCTAGTTTGTTGAAGCTCTAGAAGATGGTGCCTACTTTGCCTACCTAATCTTCCTTAGATTGTGAATCTTGTCCACTTGGAAAAAAATCTCAAAGTTCATTTCCAAAGCGTGTCAATAAATGGACTACATCCCTTTTGAGTTAGTTCATTCAGATATTTGGGGTCTTTGTCATGTCTCTTCTATTTTGGGATTTCAATATTTTGTTACATTTATTGACGATTATTCTCATTGCACTTGGTTATTTTTAATGAAAGCTCGTTCAGAATTAGTTTCCATTTTTAAATCTTTTTGAGCATAAATTTAGATACAATTTAACACTAATATTCGTGTGTTGAGAAATGATAATGTTTGTGAATATTTGTCCATTCCTTTCATCCAATTCAAGTCTTCCCAAGGAATTCTTCATCAGACCTCATATGCTTATGCTCCATAACACAATCGGATTGCTGAAAGTAAGAATAGACATCTCATAGAAACTGCCTGTACCTTCCTTTTACACAATCGGGTCACAATATTGGGCAGATGTTGTCTTAACTGCATGCTTCTTGATTAATCGCATGCCTTCATCTAGCCTACATAATCAAGTACCTCATTCCATCCTATTTTCTGATCAACCATTATTCTCCCTTCCACCACGAGTCTTTGGTTGCACATGTTTTGTTTATATCTCTTCCCCCTATCAAGATAAACTGTCAGCTAAATCCACCAAATGTATTTTTCTAGGTTACTCACGTCTTCAAAAGGGTTATAAGTGTTATTCTCCATCAACACATCAATATTTTGTTTCTACTGACGTCACATTTTTTGAATCTTCTCCATTCTACTCATCTCCAACAGATATCACATTTCTCAGTGAGGTCTTTCCAACTCCTTCCATTACAATTGTTCCTTATGCTGCTCTTCTTTCTAATCTTCTTCTAGAGTTTGTCCAGTGTTCACCTCTTACTGAATCCTCTTCTCCTGAGAATGGTACTCTTCCACATCATACCAATGATCCTGACCCTGATCCTGATCCTGATTCCTCACCTACTGTGGATCTACATCTTCAAGATCAGTTTCACATTGCCATTCACAATGGGACACGGTCCACTCACAACCCTCATCCTATTTATAATTTTCTTAGTTATCATCGTTTATGACCATCAAATTCTGCTTTTGTATCCACCCACTCTTCTGTCTCTGTTCCTTCTAGTGTTCGTAAGGTAATCACCCAATGGCGTCAAGCAATGGTTGAAGAAATGATTGCTCTACATGCAAATTATACTTGGGAATCAGTTTCTTTGCCCCCAGGTCATTCCACTGTTGGTTTTCGTTGGATATATACCGTCAAAGTTGGTCCAAATGGTCAAGCTGATCGACTAAAGGCACATTCGGTGGCTAAAGGGTATACACAGACTTATGGGTTGGATTATTACGAAACTTTCTCTCCTGTGGCCAAGATGTCTTATGTTCGCTTGTTTTTATCCACGGCTGCCATTTGCCAATGGCCTTTCTATCAATTGGACATTAAAAATGCCTTTCCATATGGTGAGCTTCAGGACATTAACAAAATAACTTGCTTAGTCCAAATCTAGTATTGTACTCTTTTAGAGAAAGTGTGCATTGGATATTGTAGAAGAAACAGGGATGTCAGACTGTTGACCAACAGACTCTCCTATGAATCCTAATTCAAAGCTTTTACCTGATAAGGGGGAGCCACTTGTTGATCCTAGCCGATATCAAAGATTGGTAGGAATACTTAATTATCTCACCATCACACGACCTGATATTTCTTTCTCGGTTAGTGTTGTTAGTCAATTCCTATAAGCTCCATGTGATAGTCATTGTGATGTAGTTATTCAAATTTTGAGGTACATTAAGGCTGCACCAAGAAAGGATTATTATATGAAAATTGGGGTCATTCACAAATTATTGGATACTCTGATGATGATTGGGCAGGTTCTCCATCTGATAGGCGTTCTACTTCAGGCTTTTGTGTTCTTGTTGGAGGAAATCTTGTATCTTGGAAAAGTAAGAAACAAGATGTTGCCAGGTCGAGTGCAGAAGCAAAATATCGAGCAATGCTGGCAACTTGTGAGCTTATTTGTTTGAAGCAATTAGTTCAAGAGTTAAAATTTGCTGAAGTATCATAGATGAAGTTATTTTGTAATAATCAAGCTACTCTCCATATTGCTTCTAACCCAGTATTTCATGAAAGAACAAAACAGATAGAAATTGATTGTCACTTTATTTGAGAGAAAGTTGTCTGGTTGCACCACTACTAGTCATGTCAGTTCAACCAATCAACAAGCAGATATCTTGACCAAATCTCAATATGTAACAAGCTTGGTGCACATGATTTATATGCTCTAGCATGAGAGGGAGTGTTGAGTTGTATTATCTATATAGTAATAAAATAGGAAAGTATTTACTGTTATTGATTGTATTTCCTATTCTAGGGTTAGACATCAACTACTTATACTTGTATTTTCATCAACGTATATGCGATAACAATAAGAGATTTCTCTGAGTTTCACAAATCCCAACACCAAACTTAATGCAGACTAGGGAGAACACTTGAAAGATCCAAGAAATGATAGAAGATTAATTGGGAAATTAAACAATCTTATAGTTACTAGGCTTGACATCTCATTAAGTACAAGTGTGGTTAGTTAATTTATCCAATCTCCTCGGACCAGCCATTGGAATGCGGCTATTCGAATCTTGAAATACCTCAAGCTCAATCTTGACAAACGACTCTTATGTAAAAACCATGGGTGCTATTCAATTCAAGCTTATAGTGATGTTGATTAGGCTAATTCTAGGACTAATCGACGATCTACTACAAGGTATTGTGTGATTGTTGGTGGCAATCTAATTTCATACAAAAGCGAAAAGCAAACTGTGGTTTTTGTTCAAGTGCAGAATCATAATATAAAGCCATAACATATACAACTTGAGAACTTGTCTAGGTAAAACATATGTTGCAGCAACTTGGATTTCAACAAACTCAACCTATGGAGCTAATGTGTGGTAATCAAGCAGCAGTTTACATTGCTTCTAATTCATTTTTTCATGAAAGGCCAAAGCATATTGAGGTTGACTGTCAATTTGTATGAGAGAAGGTGCAACAAGATGTGATCAAAACCATTCATGTGAAGTTTAAGGACTAGTTAGCTGATCAACTCACCAAGCCTTTGGTTGGAAGTCGTGTAACACAGCTGTGTAACAAGCTGGGAGCTTATGATATATATGCTCCAACTAGATGAGAATTTAGGGATTATTATTTGATTAAAAGAATTTTAAAGGATTATAATTGATTATAATTGTAATTTACCTTATATAAATAAAATAATATAGTATACAAAGAGGGAGAGTTGTTGATTTCTTTAAGCTTTCACAATCCCTCTGCTCAATTTCTCTCAATTCCTCATTCATAACAAGGTCAAATGATTCGACAGAGATTGGTCAACCAAACTTCTAGGAGATATAGATAAATTAAATGCAGACACTAGAAAGTTTTTCTCAATCTCATAATAAGCGCCATACCTTAAAATAAAAAGTGTTGTTACTAGCATGTTGGAACCTAGATTAGGCTCATAAGTTGCAGATATAATGAGATGCCCGGAGTAGTTTGCAGTTTGACGAAAAGTATGCAAACAAGCAAGTACATCATTGTCCATAAGACTTGAACTTGAAATGATGCATATGACGATGCCATTTAAATCCTAGTTCAACAAAAAAAAGGAACAAAAAATAGATTAGTGGAAACAAGATGAATTTGGCAAAATAAAGTTAGTAACATAGTTTGGACAACAAAAGACAGAGAACCAAAAAAGGAAAAACAGTCAAATGTCCAAGCGCTCTTTATAGTAGATCAAAATTAGTTAACTATGTCCATACAAGTTGCTTGAAGTTAAATCATTTATTTGAAGTCTTTAACTATTACCTCTAAACCAGTGCAAATGAAAGGACAGTCAAATAGAGCTTGTAAAATTGAACTTCTGATGTTGTCACCGGCTCCAAATGCAATATTCACTTCTTTGTAGCTCCCTAGAATCTGTTTATTATTGAATCAGCTCAAAAGGCTCTACCATAAGCATTATTTATGAACAAGGTGAATCAATAATGCAAAATTTTGAAAAATCTACATTTCTGAGTTACGAGTCTAAACAAAGGACAATAGCATATAGATTAAGAAAAAAATGACATTGTAATATAAAAGTATTTCAATGTTTAAGATTTTTAGTTACGACTTACCTTTATGATTTCTGAAACTTTTAATTCTGTGGGGTCACTATGTACATAAATTTGTTTTTGGTGTATGTCCTGAAAGTAGTTCAATAGTTAACATATGAAGAGAACTTTTCTGCAAATACTGATAGCAAAATAAGTAAAATTGAAGATCTACTTACTGAGAGAAGAACAGATATGGCATTGATGGCTAGGAAAACAGCACGATTGGCAGTTTTCAAAGCCTCGTCTAGAGTGACCAAATCCTTTTTAAGTAGTGTGTCAAGGTCAATATCTACAATTAGAAAATAGGAAAAAAATATATATATATAGATTACCTCCTTAATCACAAAATCTACAAGTAGTAACAGCTAATTAATTCCCTCCATGCATTATATTAAGGAAATCTATGTTACAAATGCCAGTGTTACTTTTGAAGAAATATATTTGTTATATAGTACTGTGTAATAAATAATATTCCCTTATTTAAATGAACAATTGAACAACAGTCATCACATATCAAGCAGATATAAATTTAAAGCCCTAAGAGTTAAATTACTGTCAACTCATCCAAAAAGTGTCCTTCCAAACACAACTTAGCATATTAAACAACATATGCCTTGTAAAGGAAAAATGAGAACTACTCCTTTAATATCTCATTTTACTATCAACACATCCAAAAAGTGTCCTTTCAAACACAAAAAACTTATTTGACATATTAAACAGCTTATGCCTTGTGAAGGAAAAAAGAGAACTGCTTCTTTAATATCTCATCTCCTCTCAACCCAAGAATTTGCATAATACTCAACTAACTTGGAAACATAATCATAGGTCACACAAATATATACAGTAAGCTATATGTTTTATGGGAGGTCTAATACCCATATAGTTAGCACACTCGACAATATCCAAGGAACTGTTTCTAGAGATATTTTCAGTTTTAAGGATTCTTAAATATAGAAGAAATAAGAAGAAAAAGAAAGAGAGTACTGTATCTACACATTTGCTTACCAATGCAAAAATTTGTAAGATCTTGAAGTTTTTCTACTAAGTCTTTCACCTGAAAGGTGATTTGTCAACAGCAATGTTCAGTAACTATCTTAAACATTAAGGTAAATATGAAACTAGAGACTTCAAAATGGATTCAGATCCTAAGAAAACAATTAATCTAGTACATATAGAAATCCCTACGGACATTATATCTCAACCAAAAATGCCCCTACATATTTTTGTTCTAAAAAGTCAACAAAGCAAAATAAAAATTTATAATGATTTAATCAAAAGAAATGTCATAAAAAGTAGCAAAGTATTTCAAGATTATGTTAAGTTGAACTATGCAAGCCTTCAACAAATATATAAAGGGCTAGAATTCCTACACTAAAGGATATTTCCCATCACATGTTCTTACTTACAAGAAATTGAATGCAACTTCTCATGATAGATTCTTTATTATGAAGGTTACACTAAAAAATCAAAATAGATAAATAAATAAACAATTGAATGACTCTCTCTCAGCATGTCTTAATACTAAGGTAGCTGCCCCCAGAATCCTACATGGACTAAATATCACACAAGTGGATTGTACAAAGAATAAAGTTAATGGCCAACTTAAGTTCATTTCGACCATGTATAACCAACATGAAACTATACTCTCATCCAAAGTTCATAAACTAAGCTTTAAGTGAGTTTTACCTAGATTCATACCAACAAATGGGGCTAAATGGCCAGAAAAATTTAAACATATAAATATCCTCAATTTGATTATTATAATATCAAGTGCAATTTTTTCTTGAGATCTCAAAATGCTCATTAATTTTTTTAAGTTAGAATAAAGGTTTTAGTTTCACATCATACCACACATCTTCCACAGTGATGTAGGACAAGTAGAAGAGTTATCAAACTAGTAGCTAGAACCCATAAAACTTAAATCTAGCTGCTAGAATTTGAGTTTTAGGTTTGGAGTTCTAGCTTAGCTTGTTGGAATTTTAGGTTTGGAAGGCTGGAATTTTAGGGTTTGATTGCTCGAAAGTTAAGTTGGAATTTTAGGGTTTGATTGCTGGAAAGATAAGCTAGAATTTTAGAGCTTTGGATTAATTTACGCTTGAATATAAGAAATCAAGGTTATAAGTGCAGGAATTTTAGTGAGGTAAACAAATAATATTGGGTGTTTTTGTTGTTGTTATTGTTAAACAAATAATGGAGGGTAGGGAACCAGGAATCATTCCTAGAGTCTAATTCCTAGAGTCTAAGAATCGCTTTTAGAAGAAAACATCACACCTTTTAATTGAAAATTAAAATTTATAGATCAAAATTCAGGATATTATTATTGAATGGTCAAGTACACACACATAATAAAGGGATTTCTAACTAAAATATCTAAAATAGAGTTGAATCCTACTCTAACAAGAATTCCTTATTCTTATATAAGTTTAAGTTTTAAACAACTAGAATAACCTATCTAATAAAGAAACCTAGAATAAAGTAAATTTCGGTCTTTGTTGTCTTTCTTGTCACCTTGACCCCCACTCTTCATCCCACCAAATTCATGTTTGTGGTTGAGTGATTTGCCCTCATTTATTTCTTTTATAAACACTAAGCTCTTTTAAATCATACAATTTTTGAAGAAAAAAGACTCAATTCATAGAACAAACATCAAAACCAAGCATCAACAGAAAATATAACCAACCTCAAGTTTGCCAAGAATAAAGAATGAACCAATGAAACAAAAAGATAATGCCTTTTCGTGGCTTCATTTGGATTATTTTTCTTTTTTTCCCTTACATAATAGGGAATCACATATTATCAACTATTTCCATGTATGACCTACCTCAACTTGGCGTCTTTGTCCTTCAAAGCTAAAAGGCTTCAAAAGAATAGCAACAACAAATCCATTTCTGGATCTTACAGTTTTCAGAATATCAATTGCTGTATCATGATCCAAGCCATATCCTGTACTAGCCACCTAAGAAAAAGATAAAGAAAAGGAAAAATAATATAATGAAGATCTTACTCAGATGATTAAGTAAAACTTTAGCTTAAGAGTTGATAACAAATTGTGTCAATCATTAGCTATCACACCAAAGTCAATCAAATAAAGTTGTTGCCAACACATATTCTTGAAAAGAAAGACCAAGAATAATGTTCAATACCATACTAACGTAATTGTTTCTCATTTAAGATAGTCATAATTAAGAGATGAAAAGTTTTATGAGTTCATGTAGTAGAGCCTAGATTCAAGGCATGAATAGGGTGAATTATGCAAGAAACCACACTTAATCATCTATGAAGTTTGATTTGTAGCAATAAAACGTACAATTTTTAATCCCCATCCAATATTGTCGCTAATTGTGCTGACCAAACCATGTTTACATGTTTAATCATCATTTAGCTTATCATTCTAGAAGTACAAAGGATTCGGAAAAAAATCAATTTATTCCATTCTTCCTAACTATTTGAGGATTTAAGAGACTTAAATGGATGATTTAGATGTTTTCAAATACTTAATATTTTTGAGATGACATGATAAAAGATGAATTAACAGTTCCTATGTCTAATTAGCTCGGTTAAGAATAACTTGGATGGAGGCTGAGGATAGAATACTATTTTAAAAAATTAAGTCTTTTGTTTACGTAAAGTAAATTATAGATTGTAACCGAGAATTGTTTCAAAGTTAATGAATCTTATATAAGTTATCCTTATGAACTAATGTAGTCATTAGTGCATATGGTTTTAAAAAACACGTCATTTTGCAAGTGTGCCTCCAACTTTATCAACAAAGCATGACAACTAATCACCCAATATACTTTTCACAACCGATATTATATAAATGATGTATTGTCTTAATGAAATTAATTTCAACAATAATTTAACAAACAGGAGACCCCTAATATTAGATTCTAAAGAAGGAATGTACAAACAAGGATAACAGCATTTGAACATAATTGGAGAAACTGTTCAGCTCCTGTACTTGTTGGATTTTGATCTGCATGAATAAGAAACAAACGATTGAATAGGTTATTGTCAACCTTCATCAATTTGAAATGAGAATTGCTAAGAGCTATATGAGAAATCATCAATTTGAAATGAGAATTGTGTTAGACGCAGGACAACTCAAAATAATATTTATAGATATAGTAAATATATATATATATACATATATGAGGTTAGTTACGGGGAGGGGGCTGACAACCTCATGATTAGTTGTCAGCTAACCGAATCTGTTATTCCTAACAGATTCTTAGTATAAATAAGCAGCAAATGTGAGGAGCGAGGATATTGCGTATACTGTTGAGTGAGAGTTGTATGAGAAATCATCAACTTGAAACAAAAAACTGAAGAAAATAATTGAAATCCACATTTGTTAAATATGCTATACAAAATTAATAACCAATAAGTTAAAAAGTTTCACTAAATACAAACAACGCAATCTCCAAAAGAAATTCAATAACAATGTTAGTTTTATTGTATGTTCCACATGCTCAATACTGAGAAAAGATTCCAATGACATAAGTTCACAATGTTAACCAGTTTATATCAACACCTATGTTATACTATTTACGAAAAGAATTAGTAAGAAACAAAAAGACAGATTATGAAAGAGGTATGTTACAAAGCAATTGATTTGTTTCAAAGCCCAAGCCATAGAAAACTCAATTGTAACTTGATATCCACTGATAAATGCTCAATGAAAAAACTTCTTGTCAAAACAACTTGCACGAAGTGAGCCAGGAAACACAGCAAAAAGTTTATACCCAGGTTACCAAAAAGTAACTCGAGAATCAAACGCAACTAAACTTTCTGTTTCAGTTATAGCAAAAGAATAGATTGTCTAAATCTTCTTTGCCGTAGTGATAAGAAAAAGAACAACGACAAATTCTAATAGAAAGAATTAAATTTCATTAACCTCCCTCCTTATTCTGAGATATTATCAGAAAGACAAAAAAGAAAGCCATGAAATCAAGGCATAAATAACTAGTAATCCATGAACTGAGGGCCCACCTTTTCCAAGAACCTTTTCTTGCAATAGCACCTTCTCCGCGTCTTTGGCGTGAATAATATTCCTGAAAGTTGTTTTTCCCAAAACAGTCAATGATTGGTTTAGTACAAGCAGTATGATAAGTCAATCAAACAACTTTCCAACATCATAATAACAGATACCTTGATCAATTTAATCGCTAACGAAGAAGATAAGATAAAAGTAGCTTCTATACAGCTGTGTCGTTCACATTCAATGATGAAGTTGCAAAGAATTAGAGAGGGGAGGAAAAATTACCAGCATCTGACAGAGGATGATAACTGGAAAGGAGAATCCGAGCAGAAACGGAAAATGGAGTCCTTCCTACTACCGATGCCAATCACTTCAACAAACTCCGATGCACTTCCATTACTACTAGTACTACTACTACTAATCTCTGCTTTAACAACCCCGTCAACAAGTGTGTGTTTTGTCCCCACACACCGGTTGTACCTAGATATTGTGCAGCTGCTGTTGCTATTTTTGATCGATAAGGGCCAAAGAGAGACCGACTGAAAGCGCAGGATCACAGGAGGTAGAAGGCATACGGCGTATGCCATTTCCAAACATCTATCCGATTGCACCTCCGCCAATTCGATACGTGTGCTTCGCAATATTGTTTAGAAGATGCCATCGCATCAAAATGATAGAAAATTAGCAATCGATTTACCGAGTTAAACTGAATTTAATGTTATAATAAATATGAAATTATAAATTAAAAAATAACTTAAAATATAGTTTAAACCTTTATATACAATTTTTTATTTTATATTATAGGAATATTAAAAAAAGTTAAGTATAAATATAAATACACATTTATAATTGTAAGTTTAGTTATTATCCTCCTTTTCAATTATGATTATTAGAATTAAATAGAAATTATTTAAAAATATTTAGCCACTTAAACTAACTTATTGAAATCATTAACTCATTAATTTATTAATTTATAATTCATAAAAATAAGCATTTGTATTAGTTAGATTTTAGTTAAATTTAAATTACCCAATCAAACGAAGTTATATTATTTATTTTATATAATTATATGTTATATAAATACTTTAATAATATGTTATACGATTAAAATATAACAAAAAGTAAAATTGAATTTTAACGTTTTTACTAGAATTTAATTTAAACTCAAATTGGATTTCAATTCAAATAAGGCTTTATTAGAATTTAACGCCTTTAAACTTACTCTATCACAAAATAATTAGTCAAAACTTAAGGCCAGTGAGCCTATTATTGATACGTAATGTAGTAATCTATAGATTATCAATGCTACAAGGAAGCTAAAATGGTTTTAAATATTCTTTTACTACTAACTAGTCAAAGAATTAAAATAGAATGATTGTTGATGAAGTTGACTAATAAAACAAAATACAATTTACACAAAGGAATAAACTATTAAGAACAAAATAAAGCAAATCTTTGAATGGATAATTCACATATAAATAATATCTAGACAATGGCTTCTTCCAATAGAGATGGCAATAAAGCCTAGGCCCGCCCTGTTTCAAATCAATGGGTCCAATTTGAAACCTAAAAACTTATAAAAAATGACATTATTTGGAATAAAATGTCATTATTTTCTATTTTTAATTTAAAATAATTAAAATTTAGGTTGGGATGAGCTTCAGGTTGACTAAGCCGAATATACTTGAGCTCAAGTCATATATTGTTAAGCTAGTTTTATGTCTAATAAAACTCTCAACACATTACACATATACGAATCGTATCTTGTAGTATATAAGGTTATCGTTCCCATGATGTAGGACCTTACTCTCACAAGATACGTACCCGACATCTTAAGTGATATTCGAGTACGTACCCTGCGAGGGTCGCATGCTAAAACAGTCAACAACTAACTCATTACAAATTTTTTCAAAACAATGTACGCATATGCGAAAAATCATCAATCAATTTTGGCCCGTTTTATTCATAAATATTTTTAATCACAAGAGTTACAATCATTATACAACTCATCATAATTTCTCTAGTCACTTGGGCCCATTTCAGATACAAAATATTTTAGTCATAATGTCCTTATATTACAAAATCATTCATATACAATTGTACAGTATTTGTGAACACATATTTTGACACAAAATAATGAAATACATATGCAGGCTCGAACTGATCCCAACATCTATCTCTTACTCGAATGTAGTGGCTAGACTCCAATTTGTCTAACTGGAGATCTTTTCTAAGCCTGAAAAATATTGCAAATTTTGGGGTGAGTTTTGCGAACTCAGTGAGTGGATCATCCTCGATGGCTCGCTCAATCACATAACACATTAATCCATATAATCACATAATTCACATCACTTCATCAATTCATTACGATGAGTCACATACATTTCATATTCACTTAAACAAATATCACATTTAGAAATCAGTCAAACTATTTAAGTCATACATATCAGATTCATATGTAGTACTCATGAGACTCGCTTTTAATTATTATTGTTGTAACCAAGTGACTATAACTATCCCGTATCTATTGTGGATACTGGGCTCATTGATAATTGTCTCGTAGCCGTTAGGGATACCGGGCTCATTATACATAGTAAGCCTTTAGCTCTTAATCACATTATGAACTTCTAGCTCTTTTTCACTTTCTGAGCTTTAAACTCTTTTTCGGTAGCTACTCCAGTCACAACAGCATTTATGTTATCATGCATTCATGTAATGAAATGCATAAATCACATATGATCAATCAGTCACGTTATTTCACTTTACACATGTCATCAGACCTTGATCCAGCATTCAACATTTAAGTTGAGAATCACTTATTTCATTCACATGCACATTCACATTTTTCTTATGAACTTGGTCCGACATTCAATAATCAAGTTGAGTATCACTTATTTCGTCAGATTCATATACAATGAGCACTTCCAATATGATATTCATGCATTAAACGCCTCAGACATTCAATGTCCGGAATCAGTACAATCACATTTGTTGGGACCCATTTCCGGAACCCAACTCATAACGAACGAATCATAGTTTAACTAATATCGCGTCATTTTTTTTCAATTACACATCATTCAAATCCTCACTCCATTTAATCCTTCATATTCAAACATATCCCTTAATTTGTACAAAACTTATTAGTCCTTTCCTTTTGACAAATGACACTTAATACCCTCAATTTATCAAAAATTGGGCAGCACCTCCTCTAAAAATTAACTAGCCAAAAGTTTATCCAAAACCAACCATACACAAAAACACTTCAATATCTCCAATCCATCACACAATACCTCGG
>JANIPN010000003.1:40261730-40264230 GCA_027478595.1 Erythroxylum anguifugum
GGTAAGATAATTGTTACCTGTGAGAGGAGATGCAACCAAAGTCATGCCTGGGTGATCCGAACTCTGTAAAAGCAACGGATCTCCATCCACATCACGATTCATCGCAGCATAATGAGTACTAAGACTGTCGGATGAAGTAGCCATAACTACAACGGAGCTCGATCAAGCAAACACCGTGTTCATGTAGCAACCTAGTGCTTTGATACCATGTAACAAAGTGAATAGAAACGAGAACAGAGTCGAGAACTTTGGAGAAAAATGATTTTCACATATCTCTCATTTCCACTGTACAGAAGCTTATATACAAGCTAAAATAGAAACCGCTACTTAACTGACTACGTAATGAACTAACTAACTCCTACGCTTATATGCTAGCTATCGGAATCATAAATATATCGTAACAAATAGCTTCAACAATATCATAGATTCATCCCATCCCAAATAATCTCAGCAGTTCAATATCAAACCTCCAGAAAAAGAACCAAAACAGTAATTATTGCACAACAAAACCATGTCTTGTAGCATCCTTTTTTGGTTTCTAATTCTTTAACCTTCTTAGAAGTGAGGATTTGAAACCATTGTCTTCCTTTTCTTTTTACCATCGCTAGACAACAATTTAAGATGATAAAAATCCAGTTGAATTTTGTGAGCAAAGATACTAAAAGAAGAATATAGGAGATATTATTTAGGATATGGATGGTCCTTCTTAGTATGCAGGCTTATCATTACAAATTAAGTATATTACATAATCTATTTGATAACTTGTGGCAAAAATAGGTCCACTGATATAATATATAATGATTGGACATTAATGTTCTCTTTAGAGTCAAGTTCAAGTTGAATAGATGTTGATAGATGATTTATGCATTGACAATAAGTACAACAAGAAAGTTTAATGAACATGTCTAAATGTATATGGTTTTTAAACTGATGTCTGCCTTGCCTAGATGTACATTCATCTACGTACATGTATTTATGTGCATACATTCTGAACAAATATTGTCATTATTAGGGAGTGGAATGATTTCTGATTGAAGGTCCGATGAGATTTAGGGAATATTTTCGTTTTAAAGTACGATAGTTTGAATTGTTTTTCTTGCACATTAAAACCCGCCAAGGCGTATTAATTGATTAGCACTACATCTGTTAATTAGCTAGCATTGGTAGAAGTGCATAAAACCTTTTAAATTATTAATCAGCTTAATGTTATGAAATTAATGCTTTGACTGATTCGGTTAGAAGAAAATGATAACCAACATTCGGCAGTAGGTAGTCAACCGAGGAGAAAGAAAAAATATATATATACAAATTCAAAAAAGAAAAACAAAAGTAAAAGTAATAAGATTGACATGTAGATGGATTTGAACTGGACAGTGAAATGAAATGGTTATAGTTAAGCTGTCATTGTTGTAAAAGTTGACAACTATGATGCTGATCGCTGCCGCTTATATGCTCTTTCTTTCTTTCTTTCTTTCAGGAACCAAAAAAAAAAGAAACAAAGAAAAGTAGTTGCATGGAATATTAACTGTCATTCTAGGAAAAATAAATTGGAATAAAATTAAAACTGTCAGAATCACGCCCTTAAATTTCCATGTAACATACACCACTTATAATTTTTACTCTATGTCTATGCCTTCATTCTTCTACGTCAAAGCCTCCTCTTCTACATAGCTTTCTCTTTCCCTGCAGAATATATGGCTGTCTGTCATTTCATTGTGACTTAAATAAGTAATAACATACATGAAACTAGCAAATATACTTGTTATATATTTTAAGGCTAAAAGAAATGTAATTAATTAGGGTGATTTGTTTATGCTTATCCTAGTAGTTGGATTAGGTGTTTTCTCATAATTAGGAATTTGTCATCTTTATAGAAGGACTGTAATATCCTTATGCTGATGTTAATGTGACTTGGACTCCAGCTCCAGGACCCTATTTGTTTCATGTAACCGAACGAAACTGTATACCTGAGACAACTAAGGGTGTTGACCCTTTTTTGCCCTTTGCATGTCAGTGAGAACCAAAAGGACCTGTCGGAAATCCGAATGGTAACTATACAACACCCTAGGGGATAATCATTAAACAAACATCCATAAAGAGTACTTAAAAGTTACGACCAGGGTGAATCAACACTCTCAGGTGTGTTTTAAAATTTTATTCCTCAGGACTCAAATTAAGATCAAGAGCTGTGCCAATGCCATCCTATCTTTGATTAAAGTACTTGTGATGAATGTTAGTTTTGGTATCATATTTTTAAAATTTTGTCCAGTGTCCTAATGTTTTTTACTTGTGAGGTCCACTGCGAAAGAGATGGAGAGAGAGAGTGATGAAGGAGGGTTTGTCCGGAAGTGAATAAGAAGATGCGAAATGAGGCAGAGAGAGGAGGGTCAAGCCTACAAGTCGGTGGACCCAATCCACAGGCCACATAACGACATGGTATGGTGAGTGAGGGTAGCATGTAACAGCTACACATTCTCTCTCTGTTTATCCTCATTTTGTA
>JANIPN010000003.1:40266730-40272597 GCA_027478595.1 Erythroxylum anguifugum
CTGCTATTTTCTTTCCTCTTTCTTACAATTTTTCTGTGCCTGACATTCTACTTGTGCTAGCTGAAAGCCTCTTTATATTTTAGTTTTCTAACCCTTGAATTATTCTCTTCCATACCGTTAGAGTTCATCGTACGTTTGTGTCATTTACCATCTGCAATGCAAACCCTAGTTTTCACTGCAAGGCTTAACTTCACTTGGAGCTTTTTCGTGAAGAAAATGGAGGCCGGGTAGTTTTACTACATATAAGTTAATTGTATGCTAGCAGCAACGGAAATGGTAATCATATTCTTCAATTGCATCAATTGATTGTCGTAAACTGTATAACTAGGTGTGCGGAAATGTGTGTTCGGTTCATATGATTGATGTATACGTGTTCCTTGTCAATCATTGTTTTCGTATTCAACAATTTGCTTATACATGTGGAATTGGAGTTAAAAAAACATTTAGGTCTCTTTCTTGATTATGCATAGTTTTGTACGATTTTCAAGCAGAATATATGTAATGGTTTCTTCCAATCGTGGCAGGCGTGACAGCTTTATTACTCATCGGGCCTTCTGTGATGCTTTGGCTCAAGAAAGTGCAAGAAATCCTCCTCACACCCTGAACACTATTGGCAGCCATTTATATGGAAATAACAAGATGAGCATAAGCCTATCTCAAGTTGGTGCGCAACATTCAACTATGCAAGACCTCAATAATCAATCAAGTGACCTTCTTCGACTTGGTAGCGGAAACCGGACCGGACAATTTGAGCATCTCCTTCCACCTTCGATCGGTTCATCATCTTTCCAGACCCCGCAGCCAATGTCCTCAGCGGCTTTCTTCATGCAAGAATCAAACCAGAATTACCATGATGAACACCAATCTCCACAAGGGTTGCTCCAAAACAAGTCATTCCATCATGGCCTTATGCAATTTGCTGATCTTCAAAACTCCACATCAAATCCTACCTCTAATGCCAATCTTTTCAACCTCAGCTTTCTTTCCGATAGCAGCACCACAAGCAGTCTCACTAACAACATTAATTCAAGCAACACCAGTGGAAACCTACCATCTTCAGGATTGCTTATGCCTAACCACTTTAATAACCAAAATGGTGCTGGCGGAAAAAATGAAACCTCCGACATCTTCTCCAACAACATTCTGGGTGATCAATTGAGCTCTGGTGGACCTTCGCTATTCAACGCATCTGTTCAAATCGATAATGCCGTTCCTCTCCCGCATACTTCTGCAACAGCTCTTCTTCAGAAAGCTGCTCAGATGGGCTCAACATCAACCAATTCCTCTCTGCTAAGAAGCTTTGGCGGATCTGCTTCAAATATTTCCAAATCTGACAGCAGGTCACTTGTTTCTGGGAACTTCAGTGGCGGCATCTTCAGTGAAAACGGGGGAAACCTTCACGACTTGATGAATACATTTGCTAATGCCAATTCCTCCATTTTTGGTTCAAGACAGGAAAATCAGTATGGTGGATACAACAACTCGAATAGGATAACCCTCCTGGAAAGAGAGAAACAACAAAACCATGTCCCTAACTTTGGGAACATGGACGAAGTGAAGTTGAATCAAAGTCTAAACATGGGCATCTGTGGATCAGATAGAATGACAAGAGACTTCCTTGGAGTTGGACAAATAGTAAGAAGCATGAGTGTAGGATTCTCGTCACACAGAGAGAAGCAACAACAACAAGCACAGCAACAGCACAGTGGAATAGAAGTTGGATCCTCAATGGACTCTCAGACAAATATTGCCGCGCCGACGTCAAGCCATTCTTTTGGAGGAGATGGGAACTTTCCCTGAGAAAGGTGACGTGTGTTGATTCTTCTTCGATGATTTTTGAAACCTAAGTAGCTAACAAATAAAATGGCAATGATTCCATTGGTATATGTGTCTCTGCGTGTTTATATTATTTTACTGTTAGTTAAGGACTACTGTCGATGCTTTGCTGTGACTCTGACACAAAACATTTCCATGCACGAATTGGAAAAGGGGGGAGTTATGAGATAGTGGTACATATAGGGTTTTGTTTCTTTCCTTGTTTCTTTGTCTTTAACATTGTTTATACGTATGCACACACACAAAGTATATAAAAAAAAAAAAATGTGGCAGAGTCACGAGCGGTAGCTCTTTGGATGCTCAAACAAAATGTCTTTTCCTTCTAATCAGGTACATGATACCCTGGCAGATTGATATCTACAGCCATGGCTCTCACTTTGAGCATGCATATATTATTTCGTATCTACTTCACGAGCAATTTATATACAAATTATAAACATGCATGACAACATTTTTTACCTTCCCACAAATTGCATCATTCTTTTTCGTTCATATATATTCTTGCATTATTTTACTGAACCAACACTTGTCTTTTTCGCAATTTGCTTCTTGTACCGCAAACAACGAGAAAAACCTCTTTTAAAGTGTTTATCTTTCTACTTAATTATTTATGTCTACTTATATCGAATGAAAATTTGAGATTTCTATATAGGTATATTAAGGTAGTGGTTCTGGGAAATAACAAATGGTTTCATCTGATTAAAGGTATCTACATCTAAGAAGTGCTACCATTCGTAAGTGTCATATATATATATAGGCTTGCTATATATATTTTGCTTTTTTTTTTTTTACTTTGGAACTATAATTCTTCCACGAGCTTCTATAATTTCCTGTTCAGAAAATAAAGATTATTTCTTCAAAACAACCAAAAGAAATTAAAATTTTATTTCTGCATTTATTTGTAGCTATAAGAATGATTTGGGAACAATAAAACCATCTAAAATTTCCCATTTTGGCGGTTCTCTGCAGGGCCAGCAACTTGTATGGAAGCGGGTGACATGATGTAGCACGTGAACCGGAGCTTTGAAGAAGAAGTTACTTTTTTACATAGGCAGCTGAAATTGCTTTGTTAGCTGTACCTTGTCTTTAATCCCTCTTGACCTTCAACTGTACCTAGGAGTTTCCATCAATTCCATATTTTGGATAGATATCTTTAGCCGCAATGTTGTTTTCACATGCAAGTTTGCTTGTGAATTACGGGAACTTTTATGTCGTACTGCCTATCTAACGGTGATAAAGAACTGTTTCTGTTCAGGTAAATGGAGAACTCGTTTACCATACGAGATACAAAGCCAGGTCTTGAAGAGTAATCCACATTGCACGAAAATGTTGACTAATTTTTTTTGGGGCTAATTATAAATAAAATTCATAAGATCAGTAATCCACATTGCATGAAAAAGTTAACTAGCTGTTTTAGGGTTAATTATAATTAAAATTATGATTTTTATTTTATTTTACAATTCTAACTCGAATTTTAGAAATAATAAAATAATCTAACTTTTAACTTTAAAAAAAATAACTAACTATTACATCTTCAACTAACAGTTTTTACGTGATTGACCAACTATTTGTCTTGTGACTAACTCTTATCTTATTATTCTCACTTGAGGGCAGTGTATCTAACTAAAACTAAGTCATTTTTCCATCTTCGCACCACTTCGCATTCTGAGTCAGTCATTGAAAGTGACCATTCTCATACACCAACTGCAACAGTTGCTTATGCAGTCTATCATTCTCTTCTACAAAAAAAACCTGTTTATAGCCATCAACTTCTTATTAATAGCTTGGAGTGGCATGTTGGAAGTCAATTTAAAACTATGCCTAGATTAAATTGTCAAAAGCCTAAATACATGTTTATTGAAGTTCATAGTTATGTGTTTAATTATGTTCATGTATTGATTATCTAATCAAAAATAGGTTTATTTGAGTTCATTAATAGATTATTGTATTTAGATTTTAAAGGTCATCTTTTGTACCTACAAATACATCTTTGTACTTGGTTAAAACTAATTAAGTGAAATACAACTTCTTTCTCCTAAACAATCCTCTCCTCTCTAAATCTTCCTCTCCTCTTAATAAAGTGGTACCAAAGCTCGGTTATTTTTTAAGAAATAAAAAACAATAGTGGAGTATACTCATTTCAATTATCTCACCTCGCAAAAAAAAAAAGAAAAAAGAAACATAGTCCTTGTATGAAAGTTTTGCTTGGCTCACAAGATATTTGGATGATTGTAGAGAAATATTTCATGCAACTTCAAAGTGAAGTCGACTTATCTCAAAATGAGAAGGATGCTTTGGAAAAGATAAATAAAACATACATATACTTAACTAGTATTTTTCTTACTTCTATATTTAAATTAACTTATTTTACTTAATTGATTCTATCTTTTTAGGTAATAAAATATGTTAAATTAGGATAAGATTTATCAAGAATTAGAGAGAATTACGAAAAAAATACACAAAGAAATTATAATTCTGAAGTGAATATGACTTAGTAAACAATCATATGCTAGTCGATACCCACTTAAATGACATATAGAAGATGTAGTTTAGAGTATAAGTGGAATAGAGATCATGCATAAGTGCAAATATACAAATAGTTTGAGACACGGTCATGCCTAAAGTTGTGTCGCCCTAGAGAAAAGTTATAAAAATATGGCCTAAGATATAGGCATATCAAAACTTGTGTCTCCCATTAAAAAGTTATAAAAGATATATGGTCTGAGATATTGTCTTGTCTCATGATATTGTTGAGGTGGATAAAAAGACATATAATCTTCTATCATTCTTTTCTATTCTAAACCTAGGGTTAGCTGCTTAAAGGAAGAAAAATCTTTGAGAGAATAATTTTAAGTTGTTTTTCACAAAGAACAGAATTGGAGATCATCTTAACAGATCAAAGGTAATTGGAATATAAAGATTTCAGCTGGAGTTCTTTCTACCATTATAAATTTTTTTAATTTATTACTTATCTTTATTTGTGAAAAAATGATATGTGACTTAAGAGTGAAATGACAGTAGGACCTAATGAGTTACCCATAGAAGTATGGAAGAGTTACTAAATTAGCCATGCTTTTTTAAAGTGATCATCAAATAGGCGAAAATGCTAGATGAGTGGAGACTTAGCACACTAATCCCCCTCTATAAGAAAAAAGGGGACATCTAAAGAGGCATCAAACTACTTATTCACACCATGAAAGTATGGCAGAGGATGATTGAGAAGAGGGTGAGAAAGAGTACACCTATCTTGCAAAAATTTCCAGATTTTCAACACACATACTCAAACATAACATTCACTCATTCAATCCATCTTTTGCCTAAGTTAACACTTCCATTTCTCTTGCATCAATAAATACTCATATACCTAATTATATACTCATCAATTTAAGGTATCAAACACTCATATAGCATAATCCCTCATTTAACAAACTCAAGCCATAATATATTCAAAAACAAGGTATACTTATATGTATACTCATCCAATCTCTCTTTCATTCCATCAATCACAATTCTAACTATCTATAGCCAATTCCATGAAGTCAAAACTCAACACATAACCTAAAGCACATCAAGAACACTTCTGAACCTTAATCAAAACACATCATGATCCAATCCTCAATTCAAGCATATCTATAAGCCTTAATGCAAACATGAACAAAACGTGAAACTTACTTGATTAAACTACCAAATCTTCAATTTCTTCAAGAAAACACCAAACCCTACTTATGACTAACCACCATCGACCACCATCATTCAAAGGAGAGAAAAATAGGTTTTGTGGAGAATAAGATGGAGAAAGCAAGAAGATGATAGCTAGACTAGTAGTTGGAAACAAAATCACACAAACTTGAAAGGAGGAGGGTGATCCACGAAGAGGAGGAGAAAAAGAGCCAAAAATCACCTATGAAGCAATTTTAGATCAAAAACACTTTAAATACATGGCTATGGTCATGTCATGTGTCATGCTCCCATTGGTTCTTCTTTAATAATCAATTTTAATCCAAATTCCACTAATTTAACACTTGTCCACT
>JANIPN010000003.1:40369793-40385271 GCA_027478595.1 Erythroxylum anguifugum
ATTCCAACCAAATAAACAAATTATCAAACTAAAACCTCAAACTAATGTAAACATGCTTAAAAAGGAATCGGGGCCCAACACTTCAGGTCTCTTACAGCAAGTATTGTTTTTCACTCTTAGCCTCTTTAGGCTATCAGCTTTTCTTCTTTCTTATAGAAAGATGTTTGCGAGCTTGTTACAGAGAATAGTAGCTCTCAATGTTTAGCACAATGAATACAGTGTTTCTAGCTTTCAAAATTCACTAACTTCTCTAACTTTTTCAGTCTTCGACTCCGACTCATATTTATAGCCTTCGTCTTCAACTGCTTCTTGATAGCCGCTTCTTTCTTCTTCTTTCTTGATCTTTGAAGAAACCGTTATTCAGTTGAGTTCTGTAACTAACTCAGACTGGTTAACCATCTGACGTGGTATCGGGTCTTCGTCTTAGCTTTGTCCTCATTGCTTCTTCTTAGTTTTGTCTTCACACTTCGTCTTACTTTTTTCTTCGCGCTTTGTCTTAGTTTAGCTTCTCCGCTTCCTCTTAATTTTGTCTTCGCGCTTCGTCTTACTTTTCTCCACTTCGGCTTCATCAAAATTATTAATTGTAAAGTCATTTTGACTTAACAATTCCATTTCATGAATGCATGAAGCATAATGACAGTTGTGACCAGAGTAGCCACCGATCAGAGCTTAAACCTCAAAGTTTGAAAAAGAGCCTCGAGCTCAAAAGTGATTAAGAGCCTAAGGCTCACTATGTAAAATGAGCCCTCTATCCTTATCGGATAAGGGACAGTTAGTAATGAGCCCAGTATCCAATGGATACGGGACAGTTTAGGCACTCGGTCACAACAAAGTAATAAATGAAAAGTGGGTCTCATGTGCACTACATACGCATAATACGAATGACTATAGTGTATTAAGTGTGAAATGTGAAATGATGTGAAAGTGAATCATTTGTTATGTAACTGGGTGAGCCATCGATGATGGTCACTCACTAAGTTCGCAAAATTCACCTAAAATTTGCAAATATTTTTTCAGTATCAGAAGAATACCCCGATAGGTAAACGTGAGTATACCTACTGTATCTAAGTGAGAGATAAAGGATGGGATCAGTTCGCATCTACATTATACTTCTTTATTTATTTTTTGTACCGAATAATGTATTTAGAAAATTTTTGCACAATGTGTATACAAATGTATTTATGTTGTAATGTAAAGACATTATGACTAAAATGTTTTTTATTTGTAACGGGCCCAAATGGTTATTGAAATTATGTTGATTGTATTGTTATGATTGAAAAAGTTTACGAACAAAGTGGGCTCGATTTGATTATCGATTTCTACATATTATGTTTGTGGTTTCAAAAAAATTGTACCAATTTTTGACTGACTGAGTACTCTAGCATGCCACGGGCTCAGACTCGGATATCACTGATGATGTTGGGTATGTGTCTTGCAAAAGTGGGGTTCTACGAAAGTAACACATATCACATTTCATAATCACATGTAAGAGAAATATTGCGTAATGTAGGAATTTATTTCCTTATGCTCAAAGTGGATACATTCATTCACACCCGAACAAACTAAATATGCCTTATGAAGTTAAGCATTTGTAACAATGCATCAATAATAGCATTAAGTAATTACACATTATATATGTTCACACAAATTTCGAATTGTCAAACATTCATAACTAGTTCACATTACTTAAATACTTTGGATCACATTGTGTTTGCAAGAACACCTTCGTCCTTTGAACAATTCAAATATTCTAAAATTGGATACATTGATATCAAACATTCCATTCCTTAGTTATCACCTCAATTAACATTCCAAATCTTATTCAACCTTTAACCAATTAATCCAACATGAAACTAGGTTCATTTCAAACCTTAATCAAGTTTAAATATACCATTGTAAAATGTCTTAACCTTATGTGGTTCAACAATTGCACAAAATTGAACTTTTCTCATTTCAAAGAATTCCCTACGACCGTGAGAAGGAGCTAATGTAGCTCCCACGATCGTGGGATGAGTGAACTGAAGGTTCACTATCCAGTTACCTTTAATTTATTTCCAAATTTTAACACCTTTATACTCAATTCAATACACCTTCATCATATTCCATTAATTACACCTTAATTATGCTTCAATTCCTTGTCAAATTCACATCCAATTCCAATTCAAAATCATTCATTTGGTAGCTCACAAACCATTGTCTTTCATGCTTCAAAAACCAAAACAGAATCTATTATACAAACATCATTTCCATAACTCATTTTATCATAAACACAACACATATTCTATCCCAAATCAAACATCATAGAATTTGTATTACCACATGCCATCAAGTTTAGAATTCCACTTACATATTTAGCTTAACTCCTACTTCAATAAACCCTCCAATCTAGCCTTCCAAGCACAATTCCAAGATCATGGTGGAAGTAGGATGATATTAACACCAAGAAGACAACAGTATAGAAGATAGCATGATGTAGCTTTCTTGCTACAATATTTGATGAAGGGTTTGGAGTGATAGTGTACATAATTGAAGCAAAATTTAGAGCTAAGGGAGGGTGGATGATTTAGTGGTGAGGAAGAATGAAGGCTATAGAAACTATCCCTGCATTGGCTTAACACATAAGTTGCTAGGTGTCACTATCTCAACATGGCATTTGTCACCAATGCATGTAATCCACTTGTCCTATATATATGCTGCCAAATGTCACTTAGTTACTTAGTCCATTTGTCATTCCATCATTACTGCCATTTTTCATTTAATTATCCATGTCAAATGTCACCCAATTTATAGGCTTAGTCATCCTAATGTTCCATATGTCAATTGTCTTGCCACTTGACAATTTTCCTAGTCCAAATGTACATTTTAATACATCAATTTTCCAATTGTAGCAATAAATTCCAAGTTACTAATTGTAATCCACCAAACCAAAATTCAAGACTTAAGCAATACACAATTAAATCATAATCATTAACTCCTATCACATATACTTTCAAAGATATGTAATGTTCCTACTAGGGTGTAATTTGGGGCCTCACAGCAAGTGTCGAATTTTTTTGCACCACAAACAATTCTTGGAGCTCAGCCTTAAATTCATAATGCCATGCAATCAAAAGAAGCAGCTCATAATGTAGATATGGAAATGGCTAGATAGTGGTATGATTCAGGTGTAGCATTCAATGCTTCCTAATCTTATTATATGGTGGATGTTATAGCCTCTTACAATCCAGGATACAAAGTTCCTTCTATTGATGACTACAAAGGTAAACTTTTGAGTAGCTCAGTTTATGGAACAAAAAATTATTTAAAAGAAAGAATAATGGATTGGGCTACTTATGCGTGTTCAATCATATTTGATGGTTGGACAAATAGGTGACATGATCCTATTATTAATTTTTTGGATTATTTTATAAAGGGATCAATGTTTTTGAAGTCTTTTTGATGTATCTGACCTTATTAGGAATACTAATACTTTATTTGAAATATTAGATGAAGTTGAGAATGAAGTAGGGCTAGAAAATATTGTTCAGTTCATTACTAATAATGATTCCACTTATAAAGTGGCAGGAAGAAGATTATAAAGCAAGTATAATTCTTTGTTTTGGACTACTTATATTGCACATTGCATTGACTTACTGCTAGAAAATATAGGGGATGCTAGGTATTTTCCTATTATTGATGACACTATATAAAAAGCCAAAAAGGAGACCAAGTTCATCTATAATCATGCATGGGTCTTGAATTTATTGAGAAAGGATTTTTACCAATGGTGGGAATTTGTGTAGTCCTGCTATTACAAGATTTGCAACAAATTTCTTTTCACTTTGGTGTTTATTATGATGAAGAAAGATTTGAGATAAATGTTTTTACATAAGTGAATTGCATCTCAGCATGCTAGGTCTAATGATGTATTAAAAGTTTCTAGAATTATACTTGAAGATACTGAATTTTAGTCTCAATGCCAATTTTTCTTCGAAGTTTGTGAGCCTTTGGTGAGGGTGCTTTGTTTGGCTGATAATGATGAAAAGGCAATAATGGGTTTTTTTATGCCATGGTTGATAATGGGTTGTCACCTAACGGTTCTAATAGGCATATAAAATGTGATTGATAAAGTTATTATCTACCTTATTTAAATTTAGTTGGTTTGTTAAGTAAACTTAAGATCAACTATTTGTTAGTAAGATTCTAGCCTACTAGAAAATTATTTGATAATTTCTGGATTTAATAGTAAGGGCTATTATTTTGAATAAAATTGTGGGAGTAATCACATATTTATTAAAGTCCTTATTTTTTTTAATTTATGTTACAAACTAATACTTACTCTTTTATATCTTTCAGTTGTCGAAAGAAGATGAGAAATAATCTGAAGCTGAGGAGCGTCATGGATGCTAACAAGATAACAGGAAACAAAGTTATATGTTCTTGACATTGATGTTCCACCAGAACCTACTTTAGATGTGACTGATGATGTTTGCAATACATATCAGTGCTACATTGATAACATTGAAACTTGTGAATCTTGTTTATTGGGAAAGATGGCAAAACTACCCTTTAATGCAAAGGGAAAATGCGTCAGTGGGTTACTAGAGCTTATATATTCAGATGTATATGATCCTATGCCTACTTATGCTTGACTCTTCCTAGAAATCCACAATATAATTGAGTTTCTGAGAAGAGAAGTCGTACTTTATTTGATATAATACATTCCATGATGAGTCATGTAGTCCTTCCTATCTCCTTCTAGGGATATGCCCTTGAAACAACTACTTACCTTCTAAGTAGAGCTTCATACAAATCAGTTGACAGGACAGCATATGAGATATGGACTAGTAGTAGACCAAAGTTGTTGTACTTAAAGATTTGGGGATGTGATACTTATATAAAGCATGCAACGTCTGATAAGATTCAAGCTAAATTAGATAAATGCAAATTTGTAGGGTATTCAAAAGAGAGTATCGAATATCAATTTTACCATCCTCTTAAGAAAGAGATGTTTGTCTCAAGACATGCTACATTCCTAAAAAAGAAAAAATTCTTAAGGAGAGTAATGAAAGCGAGTTAGAAAAGCCACAAATTTACATCCAGATGAGACAAGAACATCAAGTTGATACATATGATGTACAACTAAGGTTTCAAAAGACATATAGTCTATAACAAACTAGTAAGATACCTCATCTCCTGACTAGACTATATCTACATATTGAAAAGGAGAAGGACAATGTATCACTCATAGATGATGAGCCTACCACTTTTAAAGAAGCAATGTTTGATATTGACTCTTTAAAATGGCATGAATCTATAAGATCTTAAATGGAATCTATGTATATTAAGTGTGGACATAGGTGGATGTGTTTGATGGTATTGTACTTATTAAATGTAAGTGGGTTTTTAAAAGAAAAACTAACATGAATCTTAAAAACTAACATGAATGGTAATGTATATACATACAAAGTAAGGTTAACGGCTAAGGGTTACAATCAAAAACAAGGAGTTTATTTTGATGAAAACTTTTCGCCAGTAGCTATGCTTAAATCCATAAGGATGTTATTGCTTATAACCATATATCATGATTATGAAATCTAGGAGATGGATGTCAAAACAGCATTTCTCAATAGAAATTTGCTTGAGGATGTGTATATCACACAACCTGAGAGTTTTGAATCTAAGAGATTTTCTAATCAAGTATACTAGTTGCAGAAGTCTATTTATGGACTTAAGCAAGCATCACAGAGTTAGAAAATGCATTTTAATTAGACAATTAAAGAGTTTGATTTTATCAAAAATATTGATGAACTCTGTGTCTATAAGAAGGTCAGTGAGAATATAGTCAATTTCCTAAGGCTATATGTCGATTACATATTGCTTATTGGAAATGAAATACCACTGCTCTAGTTTGTAATGATTTTGTTATCCAAGAACTTCTCCATGAAGGATATAGGATAAGCAGCCTATATTCTACGAATAAATATCTAGAATTCTAAGAGGGGATTCTTACTCATATTGTATGGGATTTCTCTCTCACAGAGTATATGTCCTAAGACATATTCCATATGCTTTAGTAATTGAATCAATAAATTATTCTTATATTTTAAGTATAACAAGTAGGTTTCAAGCCTATCCTAGTGATGGTCACCGGACAGTTGAGAAAAACAACTTAAAATAATTAGAAAGGACTAAAGAAATTTTCTTGGTCTGTGGAGGCGCTAAACTGAGAGTTCATAAATATTCAGATGCCAGTTTTCAGTTAGATTCAGATGATAATAAATCACAGTCACAATACATCTTCACTCTGAATGGTAGAATCTGCAATTGTTGGTTATTTAGAACTCTTCCAACTTACTGCTTCACATAGTGGTAGAGTGCATTTCTGTGTCAAAGGTGGAAAGGAAGCAATTTGGATCAAGAAGTTCATTACTAAACTTGGAGTGGTTCCTAGCTTTGTTGAGCTTGTAGCATTATATTGTGACAACAACGATGCCATTGTATAGGCAAAGGAGCCAAAGTCTCCTCAATAGTCCAAATATGTACTCAAGAAGTTTCACTTGATTAGGGAGATAGTGGAGCCGAAAGACATAACATTAGAGCAAGTACCCACTAAAGAGAATCTTATAGATCCTATCACTAAGTCATTGTCTTAGAAGATACATGATCAACATATGGATGGATATGGTATTAGACACGTAGGAGATTGGCTTTAGTGTAAGTGGGAGATTGTTAATTTACATCTTTGTGCCAATCAATTAATTGCAATATTACGTATGATATTATTATTTTAATTAATAAAGGCATTCTTTAACTTTATTTATGATATTAATTACCTTTGATATTTTAATACTAAAGGTAAAATCCCTAAAATAATTACTTTGTAATTAAAATTATGATAATTATGAGATTCAATTTGTATTTATGTATTATTCCTAGTTGTAGTTTCAGTAAGATGGGATATTGATGAAACGATAAAACTAACACATTATTCTTCTTTTTTATAAAAAAAGTAATTGATCTCATAAATTAAAGCGTGGAGATACTTAAACTAATGTATGGGATTAGAAAATAAGTTCACTGAATTGGCCCGATTATAAGGATCCTAAATAGATTATTACTTATACGGATTTCCTCATTATCATACATGTATTGATCCTTAGACTTGAGATTACCAATATATCTTATGAGAGATTTACAATGTTTTGACACTACTTTTGACCTTTCGTATTTAAGATAGCTCAGTCGGTAGTACTTGGATATAATATGAATCGTATAAAGATAGTTGAGTAAGTCAATAAAGGATTGGTCACTTTAAAGTAATTAGAGAAAATGCTCTACTATTCTTGATTGGTAGTGGTTTAAGGAATTCTTGGTTGGAGAGAATTGACAGTTGAAAAGGTGTTGTGATATTAATTATAAATCAATTACTAATTACAAAAACGAACATACTTGAATTCAAAAGAATAGACACTATATCTATACTCTGTCTAATTAAAACATTAGAAGAGGAAATGATTAAATTATATATATATCCTAATCATGCATGGATAGGTTAAGTCAAACAACTTTGGCATTCTTGATATTTGGGTGGTCATGATATATTGCTAGACATCAGTCTTGATTAATGATTGTAAATTGTTTAATTGGAGAGCTAAAGATAAATTAAAAGTTTTAATTTATCTAATTTTAATTATTAAGTATAATTATAATTTATAACCTAATAGATCACACATAAAGAGTAGTTTAAAACAGTGTAAGAGAGTTAGTACTTTGCTAATATCTTCTCAAAGAATTGAGTGTCTTTACTACTCTTTGAATATCGTTAGAGGCTGGACACATTAACAACTCATGATTAACATGTTAACAAAGTTTCGAAAAAATTTCAACGGAGATTTCTAATTAGGTACAATTTCATTTTTATGATTCGTGTTTTTCAAGTTATTCAGTAATTATTATTTAATCAAATCGTAAAAATTTTATTTTTCCACTACGTCTGTGATTCAATCACGGTTTGTTTTTATTAAAAAAGACTCTAGGTGAAATCTTTATTAAAACTTATGGAATAGCGGTAAAGATCAATGACCAAACCACTACAAAACCAGGTGTGTCTTCCATATGCTTTTGATTTACTTGAACTGCCAATTTGGAATGTGTTTGATTGGTTAAGGTTGAATCGATTATTCACATTATCAAAGGCATTCACAAAGCCTCTAGGTATATCTATTTATCAGTGTATTAGTTGTTGGGATACGTACCTTTTTACTTTCAAAAATAAGTAAATATGAAGCAAAGCAGGTAATTTTGTAACTTGAGATTGGATAGGTTTTTCTTTTCTAATAATAGCACAGAAAATATGGATGCTTTATATTTTTTTTTTATGCAATACGCTATCAGAATGTTCCTGTAATCTTTTTATCAGTTTTGTAGCTATTGAGGGTTGGTGTCTTTTTCACTTTTGCGGTAAGGCGATTTATTTGTCTATTTTCAGTTGTTTCTATTTGCAGCGAAGTACTTGCAACTTTCAAGACGGGAATAAGGAGATTTACGTGTTTGACCATTCCACACCAGAACTCACGCCG
The DNA here is from genome assembly GCA_027478595.1 of Erythroxylum anguifugum. Taxonomy (NCBI): domain Eukaryota; kingdom Viridiplantae; phylum Streptophyta; class Magnoliopsida; order Malpighiales; family Erythroxylaceae; genus Erythroxylum; species Erythroxylum anguifugum. Next base: position 40,378,355 of record JANIPN010000003.1, read on the forward strand.
CAAAGCACTCGATATCACTCACAAGTAAAGAAGAAAACGAAGGAACTCACTCCACAAGAATTGCTTTAATCCAGCTTTTTATAATCATCTGGTAATCCTGTTCACCATTTCATTTTCATCAATACATGGATTCAACACTAATCTACTCAAATTCAGAAACTTCTCTATTAATTGCAAAACAGGAATATTAAAAAGAAAAACCTACTCGATACAACTAATACAAAAAAAAAGAATCCAAGATTCACGTCAATAAATGTTAGCCCATCAACAGTGAAGATAATATCTCTCCCATAGTCTTTTCTGAAGTGTCACCCTCATTCACCATCTCGATGCCAGACTCCAGTATGGCGGCATCCAATATTAGCTTTCTTTTTGCAATCTCATAGATATTTTCATCAACTGTACCCTTAGTGACCAGTCTGCGAAGAATAGATCAAAATCCAGATTACGTACCCAACAGGTAATGTAAAATCGTATTGAGCAGGAAAAACACAAAATGAAAGCTCCCATTTTAGGGAATGAAATGATATTTAGGAAAGAATGGTGACGGATCACTAGATAAGGGATGAAGGCACCTGTATATGGTAACAGGCTTTGTTTGACCAATTCGGTGGCAACGATCTTCTGCCTGACGATCAATCTGTGGGTTAAAATCCATATCATGAATGACAACTGTATCAGCTCCTGTTAAGTTCAAACCCTGCCCCCCAGCTCTAGTGGACAGCAAGCATGCAAATATTGAACTGTCATTGTTGAAGGCATCAACTATGGTCTGTCTATCTGATACTTGGGTACTGCCATTGGAAATAAAGCATGTCAAAAGTCACAGTTGAAAATACTAAGCAAAATACCAATAATTTTGATCAAACTAAAAATGCTAATTTAGGCTGTCAAAAGTTTAAACGAAACTGAAGTTAAAAGTGTCCCAAAAGATTATTCCAAAACAAAAGCAAGCAATATCAAACAGAAGAAATTCAAGCATTATGAAAATCAAGAGAAGGATAGATAAAAGGACAAACACAGCTAAGACACTAAAAGAATTAATAGTCGTTAAGAACATTAGTGCCACAGAGAGACTGTCAGAATCTGAAGTCATGAATTTATATCCATTATTAGCAGATATTTATTTCACTGACGACTTAACACACACTTACGGCAAGCATATAGGTAAGATCGAACATGCAACAGGAACTTGAATTACTTCAGTTTCCAAGAAATGCTCACCTGATAGTGAGCATCACAAAAATCGTCAATTAGTTAGTGTCTACAATTTTCCAAACTAGAAAGCTGAGGGTTGATGAAATTAAAATTTTCCAATTTGCTGTTTAACTATCAGAATTTTGACAGTGCAGTTGACAATGCATTGCTTCGAATCCCAAGAAACAGGACATTTGCCAAAATATTTCCTTAGTATGAAATTTGATGACATCCCTGTGGTTCAACATTCCAAAAAATAAACCCAACTTTTTCAATATTCTGCTACTCAAAAGGCTTAATATTTGCAAGTTACAGTTTTAAGATATAAACATTCGTCAACTCAAATGATGCCTATCACACCGACTTTCTTCAAAACAAAATAGAAAATAAGCCTAAATGGAGTTATTTAAAAGTTATAAGGTCCTCGAAACTAGAGTTGTTAAGAGGGCTCATTGCTATGTCTAGTAATATGTACCATACTGCAAAATAACAAGCAGTTTATTGATCACCTATACATGATTCTTTGCACTCATTTCTCTCTCTCTTTTTTCTTTAACATTTTTCAGAAATCATACCACAAGGCACAATTTTTAGAACACCAATACCATGAGGGATTTTATGTAGCTTAAATTGGGTTTAGTTTTATTTTTCAGATACTTTTGATTAATCACATTGAAACCAATCCTTCAAGTAAGGTTTACAGGCTCAAAGTTGTTGCCGATGCAGCATAAACTTTAAGTATAGCAATATTCTTTTATAGCTTGCTTCATGTTAGTCTGTAAAGAATTGAACTGAAGTGAGATAGATTGCACAAATATAATTGAATTCATTTTATTTGTTAATTGTGTTTCTATGTTTGGCTGACTTGTTAAGACAAATGACTTGAATTGAATAGTTGCCGTCCAAAGTTCTCACGCAGCTACCAGCAAGGTAGATGAAGACCTCCCCCAACAGTCACTCTGATATTATCCACTCGTAGGAACTTATATGCCCCCTTTTGCACTAGTGTGGCATCCACAAAATTGTGGGTATTGCCATTATTAAGATGCGAATGGTCTTACCCTTGTGTGATCCCATCACCCTCAATTGTTTGAAGTCTCCCATCAAAACCCCAAACACTGCTTGGAGGGAAATTTCAGGTGGCTCTTTAGTTGTTACTTCATTTTGGGTCCTTGAATCCATTATCAAATACTCCTGATCATCTTCCACCACAAGCAAGTTCCATTGTTTTTTCTTGCATTTATGCCTTGGAACATATTTTTCATCATGCCAAACCCCTTTGAACTATTATCTTCAAACTCCTTGCTACTCAATTGCCTTTGTTGTTTATTGGGAAATTCTTTTGGGTAGTGTTTGGGAATGGTAATAGCCACTTTGATGTGTTATTTTAAAGGTCAAGGGTGCTGGTAATGCGAGAGGAAAGTTTTGGAGTTGAGTTTATTGATTAAAAGGCATTCTTTGGATTGTTTAACAAGCAGAACGACTTCTTGTTTCTTAGCCATGACATATGCTTGTTCCAAGGATTTTGGATTCAACATCTTAAATGGTAACTCAAGGCTAGGTCTTAAACCTTTCACTTCTTGAATTTGAAGTCCTATAGAATATCTGTCAAATAAGGCACAATAGTCTCGCACACTTCCAATTTGTTGCAGTGCCTTGAAATCACCTATTGGGTCTTCGAATGCCTCCTCCCTGAATCACTGGTTAATTGCTACTATACACTCGCTCTAGGTTGGCTCCTCAAGGGACAGTCAATGCCTTAAGAACAGCTGCTGTCACTTTACGTCTACCCCTACCATATGAATGCTGTTGAGTTGTATATAGCTGTATAGTGATAAAATAGGAAGGTGTTCACTACTATTGATTGTATTTCCTTTTCTAGGGTTAGACATCAATTATATATACATGTATTTTTCAACGTATAGACTATACGAATAACAAATTCTCCTGAGTTCCACATGGTATCAAAGCTAGGGTTTTAGATTTTCCAATTGCTTTCCGATCAATCTCTAGCGAGATTCAAACTTCGTTAATCTAGTATTAGATCAAAGATCTAACATCACCAGTTTGTTCCTCTCTCACTCGCCAACAGAACCCTAGAATCGCGCCGTCAGTAGCTACTCCATGCGTCGTCACGCGCCGCTCGTCTCCTCAATGGTTGGTTTTCCGATCTCCCCATCCGGTGTGCGACCCATCTCACCGTCACCACTCACCTGTTCAGATGGCTCCGACCAGTCATTTCCCATAGCCCACGGCTGATTTCGCCGCCGAAAAACGTCGCCAGAAGTTGAAAGGAAGCAGCCCTCTAACCGATCTCTCTTTGGCAAGCGTGACTTGTCACTGCCGGCACCAACTACCTCAACAATCACCAGTGAGTTGATTTCCTTGAGTTTTCCCTCTATTCACCGTTAGATCACCAGAAATTTAGTCGAACAATTGCCGGAAAAAAAAAATTAGGATTTTCCGTTCATGGCTTCTACAGATTTCAGGTTCAATCAAGTGATTTTCCCTTTATTTCTCTTCCCTCAATTACAACAGAGAAACTAGTAGGTAGTTCTAATTATACCTCATGGGCTGCCTCTGTTGAATTGTGGTGTATAGGTCAAGGCTTAGCCGATCACTTAACTACTAGGGTTAAAGACATTGAAACAAATAAATCTACTTGGGCTCAAATTGGTGGCATTATTATGTAGTATGTTATGGCAAACAATTGATCCTCAACTCCACCCTATTTATAAGGCATACAGAACTTGTGTTGAGATATGGAGTCAGGCGAAATTACTTTATACTAACGATATTCAGAGATTGTATTCCATAGTCTCAAATTTGGTTAATCTCAAACAAGACATGAACATGTCTGAATTTCTTGGTAGAATGGCCTCCTTGAAAACAAAATTCAACCTATTACTACCTACTGGTAAGTCTGCAGCAAAAGATCTTACACAAAGAGGTAAATTTTTTATGGTTCTTACTCTTACTGCTATCAGTCCTGAACTTACTTTAGTACGAGATCAGATTTTAGCGAGTCCTACAATACCTTCTATGGATCAAGTATTTGCTCCCTTATTGCGTGTTTCGTCACCTAGCATCATGAAAGGATCTCCCTCAGTTAATTCTTCCTTAGATTGTGAATCTTGTCAGCTTGGAAAACATTCTCGAAGTTCATTTCCAAAACGTGTCAATAAACGGGCTACATCCCCTTTTGAGTTGGTTCATTCAGACATTTGAGTTCCTTGTCGTGTCTCTTCTATTTTGGATTTCAATATTTTGTTACATTTATTGATGATTATTCTCATTGCACTTGGTTATTTTTACCAAAAGCTCGTTCAGAATTATTTTCCTTTTTTAAATCTTTAATGCTCGTGAATATTTGTCCATTCCTTTCATGAGCTTTCATTAAAATAGTGTACATCTATGGAGAAATAAAAAATTCATTAATGCTCGTGAATATTTTGTTTTATTTTAGAATTTAAAAAATTCATTAAGGAGAAATAAAAATAGTGTACATCTATGGAGAGGGCCTCTCCCACATGAGATAAAACGATTAGGGGCACTAAGCACACAGTAGAAACAAAACGACGACATTCAAAGAAACTAAAGGGGAGTTTGTGCGACGTTCAAAGAAATTAACTCCATGTAGGTATTTGTTCATTGACTGTTGTATTAGTATGGTTTCTTTCATCTTGAGTAAGAAGCATTCGAAACCCCATGTTTGTATTACTTCCATATGTTTTGATTTTACCTGTCGATCCGTTATTCCTAAAACTTGGTGCTTTCCGTAGCTTTCTTTCGAGTCGTGGTTGTTGTTGGTTATATTACCAACTTTTCTCTTTTGGGTGTGTGATTCTTTTGTGTGTTGACTTGTATTTGATGATTTATTTAATCAGAAAAAAAGAAATATTTCTATAGACAAACCAAAATTCTTAATTTTACTTACCATAAAGACCTTTTACTTGTAGTAACTACCTTGTGAATGTCAAATTTCAATGCTCACTAATATACAATTTTCAGCCTTAGTTTGGATGCTGTATTTCATAGAGATGTATGAAAATTTGATCTCAGATCTACTTATAGTAACTTGTTATTGCTTTGTTCTTTCTTTACTCTTAATATAGCCCCTTATTACCTTCTTCAGATCAATTTATTTCGTAAAAGCTTAAAGTAATTATGTTGAAGGGGCTTACTTAGACCAGGACTTAAATTTCATGTTATTATGAATATGCTTGTCTACTATTCAATTAGAATTCCTTCTAATTATTAATATTAGTATTTGTATTAGTATTAGTATTATAAATATTTATTTATTACTACTAATCTATATTTCTATCAGTATTATTATTTATTTATTCTTTTTGCATATTGGCTATTACTTATTTCATATTTTATTTATTAACTATTTATTTTTTATTTTTTACTATCATTATAACTATTATTATATTAATCTATTTTTTTTTCTTTTTTCTTTTTTAGTTGCTTCTTCTTCTGTAGATCATTTGGAAACAGCCACTCTACTAGTTAGAGGTAAGGCTGTTTATTACTGAACCTCCTCAGACCCTACGTGTCAGTAGAATTTATACTAGGTGTTGTTATTGTTGTTGTTATTTCCCTATTAGTTATTTAACTTAAATATTTTTTATTTAGTCTAAATACTTTTTTGTAATTACTTGTTTGATTTATTTATTTATTTTTCTTCTTTCTTGTTTGTGTATTTTTATATTTATTATATTATTTATTCTAATATTTTATTTATACATATTTATTTATCTTTATTTTATTATTATCTTTTATGTCAATTTTTATTTTATTTTTAATTTGTATATGTTATAATTTTAATATATGAGCATTTTTTTTAGGTGGTTATATCAAAAACAACTTCTCTACCAATTAAGGATAAGGCTGCTTACTATTAAATCTCCCCGAGCCTTGCGTTTCAACAGGACTTTGACTGGATTGTTGTTGTAATAAGATGCCTTTAAAAGTTTTAAAATATCAAAGACCTCTTAATTGTTTTAATAAATGGTTTCCTTCGTCTTGGTTATAACATAATCTTCCTCTTAAAAGTGTTTGGGTTTATTGCATACTGCGTTTGTTCTAATTCATGACAATAACCGAGGAAAACTTGGTCCTCGAGCACGAAAATGTGTTTTTATTAGTTATCCTTCCACGCAAAAGGGGTACAAGTGCTTTGATCCAATGTCCAAAAGATTTTTTTGATATTTATAAGGAAAATGAGACTATGGTCAACACTAATAATGATTTTTATACTTTCTATAATCTAATTCAAAAACTCATGATGTCTCTAATAATGGAAACAAGGATCCATGTTTGATGACCCTACAAATTCAATCTCAAGAAAGAATGAAATGTGTGCTAGGCAAGATGTCCAGAACATCGTTTTAAAGGAAACTATTTTTGAGAAAATGTCCAGAACAATAGAAAAGCCGAGACAACTTGTTGTATGGTCAAGAATCTAACCTAAAGGCAAATCCAAAATTAGCGACCAACCAAGTAAATCTTGTCTGAGCCTATTCAATTTGAGTTAGTTTTTCTTAAGCCAATATCGATTCCAAAGTCGAATGAAACCTTAGACTTATCCATTGCTCTTAAGATAGGTTGTAGCAGAGTAGTTAATAGCGCGCGATAGCGGCGGAGCGGCACCAACCCGCTCCAGACCCCCTTGTAGCGGAGCGGTTTGGCGTCGCGGCAAAAGCGGCCGCGAT
>JANIPN010000003.1:40452008-40477036 GCA_027478595.1 Erythroxylum anguifugum
GGAAGTTGGGAAGGAGGAGGCGCGAGATAGAGAAGGCTGAATGGTTCAGAGGGGTTGGGGTAATTTTGGGAGAGACGATGTAATTCAGCCGAGAACAGCGACAGAATCCCTTCTGTCTTTCAAAATTGAGAGCGACAACTTTTAACTGCCCCTGTTTATCGGTGACGGTAGACAAAAAAATTAGGACAGTAACCAAACGGGTCTAATGGACAGGACTTCAGTGTCCTGTCAACTGTCCCCAGTCAATGGCGCTACACCTTTGAAGACTATTTTAGCACCAAATGCTACTGTGGCTTGTGCCTTTTCAATCAACAACTTGACTAGTTTTCTTCCAGTTTCAGCTCTTTCTAAATTTCTATCTAGCTATAGAATGGACCATTCTAGGGGAGATTCAATCAGATGGGTACATATAACATCAACTCAATTCACCAATAAATCATGTTGGAAACTTTTTCAAAAACTCTGACGATCATGTTTCATGGCATAAGGTTGTGTGGCATAATCACAGTTCACTTAAAGCCTCCTTCACTTTATGGTTAGCATTGAAAAAAGGTTAGATAGAATAACAAGCTCTCATGTATGCCAAATTGGTGTATCCTATGAAAAAAATTCCCATAAAAGCATTAAACATTTGTTTTTTTAATGTCATTATAATAATACATATGGCTGACCTTACTTGGTTATTGTAACATTATTAATCTCCCATTATCATGAGATTGCATTGTTGTATGGTGTACAAAGCTAAAGATGCCACATGAAGGTGGCTTAGGATATTCAGAGTGGCCTTAACATACTTGGTATCCTGCCCATGAGAGGAAAAGAACAAAAGAATCTTCACAGAGCAAAAAAAATAGCAAGGAGACTTTCTTAAAGACAGTAGCAGAATTAGGACTCACTTATTTGTTTATCAAGACAGGCATAATTTTAGCCTCACTAAACTTGCTCGGAAAATAAACTAGCTTATCCACTCTTATAACCTTGTCAAATCCACTAGTAATCTGATTGTAGTCATATTTTAATCTTTTTTTCTCAATAGCATATACTTGTATGCTTTTAAGCCTTTAATATATTATTCATTTTTTGAAGAAAAAGTAATTTGAATATTAAATCACACAAAGTAGAAACCATTTCAGGTCTCTCTAAATTACATAAGGAGATATTAAGAATATTTCGTTTCACTTCTATTTTTATTTTTATTTTTAAATTTAGTAAAAGTACTTGCTTGGTTGAAATTTTAGTTTTTGTCATTGGTTCTAACTTTTTTGTATTTTCATAATTTATGACAACTATAAAAAGTAGTTTTAGTTTGTTTTTTATTTTTATTATTAACTAAATAAATACAATGTAATTACTAAATATTAACTACTAGTCCTAATTATGATTAATATATTTTAGTGATTCATTTTATTTTAGTTTTATAATTGATATAAATTTTGAAATTAAAATTATTTTGAAAAAGTAAAATATTTTCAAAATTGTCATTATTTAATAAATATAATTTAATTTTTTTAGAATTTATATTTTCAAAAATAATTATTTGATATATTTTTTAAATTTAAAATATCTTAAATAACTAAATTCAAAAATTCTAGAAATAATTATTCTTGAATAAAGTTCAAAATTCAATTATAAATGATACCATTGATTTAAAAATTAAAACACATATTAATAAGTAATTAATATTTTAAAAAATAAATTACTTATTTAGTATTAGAGATTAATAAAATATGATTAAAATTTACCAATGAATATTATATAAGAAGTTAAAATAGAAATAATTACTCTACTAAGTTATAAAATTAAAATTTCTTGAATCCAAGACTTGCTCGTACTATCTAGTGCCCAAAGGAATTGATGCCCGCCCAATTAAATGCGAAGCCCATCAATCAAACAAAACCCTAGCCCACGTTTATTTAAGTCAGCAATATATACTGACGGCTCAAATCGACCATACTTGTTCATCGCATCATCGTTCTCACTGTTTCACCATCTCAAACAAAATCTCTCTTTCTTGAGGAATCGATCCAACTTATCTTTGGAAAACTTCTCTTTACACTCAAATGGCGGAGAATGAGGAGCAAGTTGTTGTGGCATCTACGGCAGTCACCTTACCTTGGGATCACAAGCGAAAGCCGAGTCCCAACGAGATTCCCGACTCCAGCATTGATGATGTTGAACAGGACGATTCACAGGAATCCAAGCGACCAAGGCTCGATGATGATGAGCCCCATGACTCAGGTATCTTCTTCACTCACCATTTTAAGTGATTAGGGTTCCCCATTTTGTTTCTTTTATTAATTTTTCCTCCGAAGGCCAACTTTTCTTATGTATGTATATATAAAATGTTTCTTTTGTTATTGTTGGTTTGACATTCAAGCTGCTAACGAAAATGGTTTTTTTTTTTTCAAAGTGGGGGAGTCCGATAAAGAAGAACCACATGCAGAGAGCGAGCAAGCAGACAATGATGCTCGACCCTTGTCGTCTTTAGGAAAGGAGGAAGCTTTGGATTTAACGAGTAAAACAGAAGGCCCAACTGCGGTAGATGGTGATACCAATGAAGCTTCTTTTGAGGGTTCGAAGGCAGATGATGTTGAGAAATCCTTTGAAGAGGAACCCCATAAGCCATCTGGAGAAGAATCTGAGAAAACATTTCAGGGGTCTGAGGAACATATTTCTGATTCTCACACTACTTCCCGTAAAATGGAGGTTCCCAATGATAAGGTATGCTGAAGAGAGTATGTACTTTAATGTATCACTTTGAAAACTAGGTTTGATGTGCTACACATGTTATCATTTCTCGTTGAAGTCTAACAAAAATTGTTTAAAATACTTTAAATACTGTTGGCAGGTTGGCGTTCTTATTGGCAAGGGTGGCGATACTATTCGTTATCTTCAATACAATTCAGGGGCAAAAATTCAAATCACAAGAGATGCTGATGCTGATCCAAGGTCTGCAGTGAGGCCAGTTGAATTGATTGGGACTTTAAGTAGCATAAGCAAGGCTGAAAAACTTATTAATGCGGTCATAGCTGAGGTAGCTGAAACTATGCCTAAATCTTGATGCTATTATTTGTGTACTCACGACTTAGATATTTTGTAATTTCTGTTCCTTTTTCATATTATTGTAATGTGATATAATTAAGCCACTGGACTTGCTTTTGCATTGAATCATTTGTGGACACCTCATGCAGGCTGATGCCGGTGGTTCCCCAGCCCTTGTTGCTAGGGGGCTTCCTAGGGCAGAGACCATGGGAGTGGCAGATCAACTTGAGATGCAAGTACCAAATGAGAAGGTCTGTTTATTGATATTTTTTATGATTCTTGTCTATGTTGGTAAATGCTTTTTTGGTCCCTTGATCTGATATCTTTTTTGATTATCCACCAATTAAGTTCATTTTCTAACTGTGATTAAATATGCTGTCTTGAGCCTAGGTTGGTTTAATCATCGGCAGAGGTGGAGAGACCATCAAAAACCTCCAAGCTCAATCAGGGGCACGCATTCAGGTACTTGTTCTCATGTACATATTCATCTTCTGATAAATAATTAGGGTATTTTGATTCCTAAAGAATATATATCCTCTGACTGTCGAGAATCTCATTGTCTTGATTTAGCTTATACCTCAACATCTTCCAGAAGGTGACGGGTCTAAGGAAAGAACTGTGCGAGTGACTGGCGATAAGAAACAAATTGAAATTGCAAGAGAAATGATAAAGGATGTGATGAACCAGGTCTGGCTTTTTCCCCACCATTTTGTTTTTTCATCTGTGGTCTTTTAATTTCAATAGCATTAGTGTTATCTGTATTATCTGGTTCATTATGTTGATGTATTTTACATAACGAACTATACCAAATAGTTTTATATGTGTCCATTTTATCTTGTACTTATTTCATTGTGAATAATACATCTGAATTTGTTTCACTTAATTTTTGCCGCATTCATGTGTAGGTTTTGTAACATGGCACTTGTGTTGGCATGTATAATGTGTGTTGTCGACTGTGAAATGTGTGACGGTGTTTGAGATTAAGAAAAACTATTGATGCCCATTATTTGTACTTGTTTAATGTCTGAGTAAATCACTCGTTTTTAATTTGTTGGTTTGTTGATATATTTTGGTCATGGTATGGATATGCTATGACTGTAGGTGATATGCTGATCATTTCATCATTTAAGCTGCTATATCTGAGATGGCTGCCTTGAGTAGTTATTCTTACATGGTGTATTGCATTTATAGAGAAAAACCGTCCATGCAAATCCCATAACTCCTGTTTAATTCATTGAAAAATATGAATTGATTATTCAGCTTTTCTCTTAACTTCTATCTTAAATTAGTTCTAGTATCATGCAATTTTGTTTCCAATTGATAGTTCTAGGAATTATCCATGGTCTCAGTTGGCAAGTTCATGTCGCTTGGTTCTGTTCAAGTCTTTTGCGGATTCATGGTTTAAGCTGAGTATCTCATGGTATTGTAACCGTGAATTATGTGTTTCATGTATGAGATGCCTTTTAGTCCATTTAAGGAGGAGATTTGTTTTTCCCCCAAGAGAGAATGCTTACATGATACCTAAGAGTGTGAGACATTGATGAATGATCCTTTCCAAAGATTGTCTGTGCTGCTAGGAAAGTCTTGTATATTGAAAGTCCAAGATGTCGGTTGCCATGATTTATATATCTTGAAGGTGCCGATTCGAATTGGTTGACTTTAAAAATGCAGATTTGGCTTTTGCCTTTCCCATGGGGTCAGCATTGCTCTCTTGGTGTAGCAATAGACAACCATCATTCACTTTCATCCACTGCAGAGAGGTATCAGGCATTAAATCTCGCAATTGAAGGGTGTGAATAGTTGGTAAGACTGCTTTGAGTCTTCAAAGTTAAAAGTCATGATTCAGTGAGACTGCTCTATTGACCTTAGTGCTCTTTAGCACCCCACATTTTATGCATGAGAAATTTGTTGGAAGAAAGTAAAATGTCAGGTGAAGTGCTTGTAGATCAAGATTATTTGACTGATGCTTGTTAATTCCAACCCTAGTTGTGGTCAAAGAATTGAAGGATTTGATGCATGCACATGGTGTGCTTTGACCTGCAGTACTATTGCTGTAAAGCCATTGTTTATTAGATATAATTAATGCTAGGCATGTCCTATGATTTTACATGGTATGCTGTGTACAAGATCTTGATATGATTCATATCTTTAGAAAATAAGCTGTATCTGTTCCATTTTTCACTGATGAAGGTATCTAGGAGTGTTTGTCTCTTATTGACAAAACTATTCTTGAATAGAGGTTTTTTTTAATGTCAATATGTTGCTTTATCATAGCTATTATGTCTCAGCAGATACTGCACTTCAAACTACTCTATGTATGTGCTAAGCTTCTACCCACTAGGTTTATGGTTCCACCAGTGTAAGTGCCATGTTTTACAGTTATAATCTTGCTGGTAGTGCTGGGAAGCCAGTGGACTGAATTTCTTTTGGGACTCGCTTCCTGAGAAATCATTTACTTCATTCTATAAGCTTTCCCTTTGCAGCATATATGAAAGGCATGTCATTTATTTTCATGTACTCATGTACTGTCGATACATTCATTTATGTTCATCAAACGATGATTTGGCCAATCTTTTGAATTTCTTAAGTTTATCCTTGCATGGGTATTCCACTTTTTATAATTATGGAGCCGAATGGTTTTGATTCATTCTGGTCAGAAGACGGCGGTGTCAATCTTTCTGAACTTCTGAAGTTATCCTTGCCCATCTGTGGCTAAGTGCACAAGTCTGATACAACTTGTAGGGAGAGACAGATAGTGCAATTGAATATTTGCCCTCATCTCGCTTAACTATGTGTGTTCTCATATTACTGCACATCTTCCATGCATAATATCCAACATTAACAAGTATGATTGTAAATTCTATGTGCTTTTTCCTGTGCCTTGACTTTGTGGTTAATTTGCACTTCCATTCTTTGAATCAAGCAAGCTGTCAAGAGTATGTGCCTTGCATTCTTTGTGTTTCTTTGCTTTCCCTATCTATTAACTTCTTAGATACATTTTCTAGAACTTCCATTTTTTGAATCAAACAAGCTCTCAAGAACATATGCCTCACATTCTTTGTGTTTCTGTGCTTTTCCCTATCTATTGACTTCTTAGTTATTCTAGAACTTATGCTGATGAACTTGAGTAATAAAACTGACCTTCTGAAGTACACACGAGGGAATTGTCCTTGATTAGCTGTTAAAGGCATTAGAAGAATATTTACTGCTTCCAACTCAGGGAAGTTGGAAATTTACATTTGTGTTGATGGCCTTGTATATTGTTTGATTTTCTGTTTTGTATGTTTTGCTACAAGTTTTGTGATGATAACATGTTGACATTGAAGCTTTTTTTCCCCCCAATGTTCTTCAAAACTTTCGTTGATTTGACCTGTTTTGATCTGTGAAAGTTGTGTGGGGAACATAATTGTCATTGCGTGGGAGTCTTTTTGTAGAAGAGGGGGCATACTGTACTTGATGTTACAACTTTTACATTGATGCTATGTACCTCATTCTCTCTCATTTAATTTAAAGTTGTCTGAATCAGCTGACTTGTTGATCTTTTATTTTTTCTTATGATAGACTGTCAGGCCATCAGCTCACTCTGGTGGTTTTAATCAGCAGCAGTCCTACCGGCCTCGAGGACTTAGTGGTCCAGCTCACTGGACTCCACGAGGTCCTCATTCATCCCAGCCATCCCCTTATGATTTTCAGCAAAGAGGAGCCTATCCATCTCAAAGTTCACAATACCCACCCCCAGCTTATGGTACTTATCATCCACAACAGATGGCACCAAGAGGCAGCTTTGGTTGGGAACATAGACCTCCCAGTGTACAGGGTGGAGGCTATCCTTATTATGGCCAAGGAGGGCATACAACTGATCACCCTGTTTCTGGTCCAATCTCATCTCCCATTCCTGGGCATGTGTCTGGCCCTTCTCTTGCCCAGGCTGTCGGCCCACCTTTGTCTCATACCAGTTATAATTATGGACAGACACACGGTCCAGAATATGGGCATCAAGCCCCATATTCACAGGCAGGACCTCCTCAGCAAAGCTATGGGCACGGGTATGAAGAACAAAATTATGAAAACCATGCATCCTCTCAGCCGCCTTATGCTCATGGAAGTTCTCAGCCAATTTATCCTCAGGTAGGGAGTCAACCAGGCTATGGGTTGCAGCAACAGTATGGAAAACAACCATCATTTGGCATGCCATCACAGGGGACAACCCACCAATCTTATGGTCACCCAAGGGCTCCTCAGCCAGGGGATGCTTATCAAGCTCCAATACTGCCGAGCCAATCATTTGGTCCAAATGTAGCATCACAACAGCAGCATCAATATGCATCAAGTGGATCCATGCAGCAGCCATATCCTGCGTATGGTTCTGCATCAGCTACTGATGGGTATAGTCAGACTCCTGCTGCATCTGCCCCAGGCTATCCTCAGCAGGCTGGGCAACCAGTTCCAACCTTTGGCCAACCTAGTGGACAACAGACGGCTGGCTATTTGCAAGGTCCAACTGGAACTTATGGGTCATATCCATCTGCACAACAAGGTTATACGGATCAGGCAACTACAAATAGCACAGGTTATGGCTATCAAACACATCAAGATTCCAGTTATGCTAGTGTTCCAGGGTCTGGATATGTTCCACCACCAAGTGCCCAACAGGGTTATTCTCAAACGCCTAGTCAACCAAGTTATGATCAATCTGTCCAACAAACAGGTGGTTATGGAGCTCCTGGAAGTGCACCAGCTGGTTACGGGAAAACTGTGTCCCCCCAGCCTACGTATCCCCAATATGACTCAACCCAAATGTATACAGCCCCGCGTTAAATAAGTTAATTTGTATCTCATTTGTTTGGATGGTCTGTAACCGTGCTAAATGTTGAGGTTTTACAGCACGTAGTTTTTTGAGGTACATTATTATGCAGGGGTATTGGTTTTAGATATCAAAGTTCTTGACCTTCCCTCCGGAGCGAACGAACTTATCTAGCTGCCTAGTTTTGTATTAAGGTGATAATTCTAACCGTAGTAGTTATTGTCATTTATGTTTAACCGGTTCAGTTTTTTAGATATACCTGTCAAATTTATAATGGTTTGCATAGTTGAATAAATTTATAGAACAAGAAACAATTAGGGCTTAAATTTATGATGGCTTGAGGCCTGATCAGGCTTCGGACAGTAGACCCGAGCTTGGCCCAATCAGGCTTCAAAGTGAGCTTGGGTCTGTTAGCGTCTCAGATTTGGAGCTTGAGTTTTTAGGCCTGGCCGTGGTTTGGTAGTGGGTCAAGTTGGCTTGAGGTGTGGTGGGGCCTTGAGATGGTAGGCCCAATAAGGTCTCAAAGTTGGAGCCTTGGCTTAGGTTGAGCCTCCTTTTAAAGTGCTTAATAAAAGGCAATATAAAGTTTTATAATATTCTGTCAACACACTAAATCGGTTATATGCGTAGAAGTTGGCTAACATTTTTATTGAAAAATAGGAGGTTTCTAAGATTATGCCCAAATGCTCGTCTCTTTGTTATCTTATTACGTTCAACTATTATCTGTGTTTAGGATCCACAAACCATTTCGAATGTTGAGCATAATTTATAGGAGACGGAAGCAAGCAAAGTGGAGAAGGATATATTTCGTAGGTTCTCCTAACTACGTTTGTGGATATTCCTTTGTCCTGATTATTCATGAGGAGATGATTCTGAAAAAAAATCGAAGAATTTCTTTGGAAATTTACAAGATACATGAGTTCATTTTTCTCTGACAGACAGATAGAATTTGATTTGGGTTCGAATCTCACTAAAAGGTCAATTAGAGATAAAAAATTATTGAATAAAAAAGACATGATAAATAAAAGATTATTAGAGTAAATGCTATGGTATACAATTTAGAAGATTATTGAATTTAAAAATTTTGCGAACTCAAAAATCTAAACCTCATTAGGCTTAGTAAGTCTCCTCATTCTTCTCAAGCTTTTGTGGCTAGAAATCATGCTGAAGTAATTCAAAATAAAGCTAAAATGGTGGTAAATTATAAAAATTAAATGATAATACAATATTTGATAGATATTCCTTACTTTGAACAAGAGGGAAACAATTTTTTTCCCCTAAATTTGATTGTAAGAGTGGAGTTTGGCAAATGAAAATGAATGAAGAAAATATTTCCTATTGTGCTTGCAGGCCAGTATGAATGGTTAATCCTAGCTTTTGGCCTAAAAATTGCCCTATAACTATTTATATGTCAACAAATGGACCCACAAAGCCTTATCCTACGCTGGTAGAATTCAATTAGTTATTTCTGTCTTGTCTACTTTTTAGGTCTACTGGGCTAGCCATTTCCTGCTTCCTGTCTCTGTCATTAAAGAAATTTAGTTTAAACTTAGGAACTTCTTGTGGTCTGGTAAGATTGAGTCTCACTCCCATGCTAAGGTTAAGTGGAATGATCTTTGTCGTCCTAAAACAGAGAGTGAGTTGGGGTTTAAACATTTGTCTACTTGAAACAATGTCTTACTAGGAAAAAGGATCTAGATTTTGTTTAATGATAAGGAAGCGCTGTGGGTTCACTCAATCATTCTTAGAAGGTCTACTTTTTGGAATGCTCAACCTACTATTAATAGTTCTTGGAGTTGGAGGAAACTTATTCAGGTAAGGAATATTATTGGGAATCATTTCTGATTTAGGATTGGCAATGGGTTATCTACTCTCTTATGGTAGGACCCTTGGCACCCCAGCGGTATCCTCAAGGATTTCTCAACTCCGAGAGCCATCAATGGGTCAGAACTTCCAATGACTGCAAAAGTTGCTGACATTATCAGAGATGATATGTGGTGTTGGCAAGAAGCCACAATTGAGCCCCTTCGTACCCTTGCGTCGTTACCTTACCAATCGAATGGGTTCGAGTCGGATCAACTAGAATGGACTGCTAGCCCTACAGGAAGTTACACTAACACCTCAGCTTATACTTTGATGAGACCTTTTCTTCTAAAAGTACCGTGGCATAATTTAGTGTGGCCTAAAGGGGCCAACCCAAGGTACGCCTTTATCTTGTGGCTAGTTGTCCTTAATAAGCTCCAAACTAGGGATCAACTCCTTTATACTTATATTCCTAATCATTGCTCTCTTTGCTACTCGGATAATGAGTCATCCAACCACCTTTTTTTCGAATGTTCCTTTTCCAAATCAGTGTGGTTACACTGCCTCAGCCACTTTCAGCTCAACTATCCACCCTTGCCCAATCTCCCATCTATTCTCCATAGGTTCTCCCAACCCCAAGGCCACACTTTCCTCATTTTACTTGCTGTTCTTGTGTACAATTTATGGTCCGAAAGGAATCGTCGAACTTTAAAAAATGCAGCTATGGAAGAGGGGAACATTACTACTAAAGTGGTCTTCCAAGTACTGGAACAACTCAGCTTAAACACTGAGGGAAGGTAATTGGAGGTAGATAACTTGTTTCTCTTTTTCTTGTTACTCTTTTGTTCGTTTTGTAGGTCCGCATTTCTGTGTGGAACGTAAAGTGTGGATCACTCTTCCACTCTTCTACTCTTCTTTGATGGGAGCACCCATGTACGGCCTTGCAGCTAGATTGGTACCTGAAGCTTCAAGCTCCATCCCTTTGGCTTACTCTTTGTGCTTGTGTTAGTTGTGTTAAATGGTTAAAGTTTTGCGGGTGTTTGAGGGTTTTATTGCGAATTGGTTGTGTTGCCGGTAATCTAGTTTTTTCATTGGTCTTTGTGGTTGGTGGACATGTTTTAGGCTTGTGTTGTGTTTGTTTGGTGGGGGGCACAGCTCTAGGGCTCCCCTTGTTGCTGTTAGTACCCTTGGTTGGGGTTGAGACTGTATTCCTTTTTTTTCAATTCCTTAATGTACATATTTTTCTTTTAATATAAATCTCTGAATTATAAAAAAAAATCTCTTTTTGTAGATACAATTTACCTTTCTATCTTAAACTTTTACTCTTCTCTTATATTCTTTAGTTTACCCCTTTGGGTAGGACACGAATTAAGGCTACTTTGGACTTTGTTGAAAGAATTGTCAAAGGTAGTTACCTCTTAAGGTTGGAGTTGAAATGCTCGATAGAAGACTAGACGAAAATCTATAGTCAAAGCACTAAAGAAATAGGTATGGAAACATATTGGACCCTTTAAATTTAGAAGTATAATTCTGTTATGCATATTATTGTTAACTTCTTATTTCTAAAAAAATTTCTATATGGATTGTCTGGATTAGATCTAAATTCTATAGATTCTATAAATAAAATAATTATTGCCTTTTTGAAGAAGTTATTGATATTGTAACAAATAATGATAATTTAAAAGATGAAGTTTTGTTTAGAATTACTTTAATATTTGATATCTTAAAAAGCTTAGATCTAGTTATTTTAAAAGAAAGTGAACTAAAAGATATATGAGAAATATCATATTTATTTAATTAAAATAATTGCTTAATAAAAACGATTTCTTTCAAAATGTATAAATTAAATAAACATAATGTTTTTAAAGGATAAGTTTAAATTAAATTTATTTTAGAGTAAAAGACAACATATACCTTCTCTGTAGAAACTTCGAAAAATCCCTATCTTTAAAATTATATAAAAAAACTCCTTCAAAATTTAATTTTTTGGAAAAATCCCTTCTCTTACACTTTGGTTGAAGTCGAAAAATACTATATTAAATGAATATAAAACATATGATATTCAACAATTAAATATACCTTCATCATCGAATATTTTTTTTTAAAATTCTATTAAATGACTAATCTCTTTTGT
Source organism: Erythroxylum anguifugum (assembly GCA_027478595.1). Taxonomy (NCBI): domain Eukaryota; kingdom Viridiplantae; phylum Streptophyta; class Magnoliopsida; order Malpighiales; family Erythroxylaceae; genus Erythroxylum; species Erythroxylum anguifugum. The sequence continues at coordinate 40,463,792 of JANIPN010000003.1, forward strand.
ACTTGTACCAGTATTAATATAAAAAGTCAATATCAGATAAGATAATATCATAAAGAATATAAGATAAATTTGATATATCATAAAGAATATAGTTTAGTCTTAATACCTTCATCATCTAACCAATTCCAAGCACACATAAAGGCTTCCATAGTACTAGGATGAAGTCGAGCATGATGAGGACTGATTATCCGTCTGCTAGTACTAAAAGTAGATTCTGAAGCAACATTAAAATATAGAATTGCTAGAAGATCTTATGCAATTGCTTGCATGATTCAAAAATCACTTATGTGGTTCTTCCACTATATCAATAAATCAAACTTCACACTTTCAACTTCGATCATACAATATGTTATCAAATATTTGTCTAACTCCTTCATACTATAAGAAGTCCTAATAAGGGTTTCATACTGGTCTTAGAAGAAGCTAAACCTGAGTCGAAAGTTAAAACTGAGCTACCGTGATCCTAATTTTTGTCCAATCTTAGTTGATAATCATTAAACAAATCATTTTATAATTTTTTAATGACATAAACACATACGTCATAATAAAAATTAACCCCTCCCTCTTGTATCTTGGGTCCAACATAGAAATGACTACTACAGTATGTCCTACCATATACCAATAAGAATTGAGTTTCTTCTTCATCTACTTTGCCATATCCCAAATCACCTTATTGGAATCAAATATCCAAACAGATAAAGCTTTCTTGATCTTGCACATATTGCTAAAGCAACTGTACAAAGTTGGATATTTTTTCTTGAGAACAACTTATTATAAAATATGTCCAACTTTGCACAAGGTGCTTTAGCCAACTCCCATTGCTCTTATGTGGGTAGGCAAGTATAATGATAATCTCTTTATCTTAACCTGATGAACACCTCAACATATTGGGTTGTCAACTCCAATATCTTGAATGTTGAATTCCATCTAGTACGACAATCCAATACTAACTTCTTCATGTATGGAGTGTGTAGTTGTCGTGCAGTTTCTTCAAATTTTCAACTCGATTGGGTGTTGCACTTTAATACGCTACATATCTCAGATCGACTTTACCACCTCCTTTATCAACTCCAACCCATCCTTCATAATCAAATTCATGCATATGGAACAACCTCCCAACCCATACCTTTTTCAAGTTGTCATCATTTGAGCTACATTTGGCAAGTGTTATGGTTGACAAGTTGGTGTTGATATTTCAATCCATTATACATTCAACCAACACAATTGTCAATCTTTTTCTTGTATGCAGTGTTGAAACATAAATAAACATAACATTTATAAATATGAACAAATATCATTCATAATATAATTAAAAAGATAATAATATTAAAGAATATAATTTGCCTTAATAATCTACTATGTAGAGTCCAGCCATGTCAATGTAGTGTGCAGTCACTGCTATATTTTTCTTTTTCTGAGTGTTAAGTATCCACTTGTCTAATGTAATGGCAACTTATCCTTCAATACTCAACAATGTTTTAAATGTTTCTCTCTTTTGATTCTTGTATATCTTGAAAATATGAGCTAAAAAAGGTAGAATTAGCACAAATAGAGTTCATATTTGGAACAAGGAGGTCGAAATGAGCAAGAATGATCAAAGTTGCAGAAATCCTAATCCTACGAAGATTAGGAATCCTGCTCTGACTAGGATTTCTTATTTTGACGATTCGTGGCGAAAAGTAAAATCGGTGACAAAAATTTATGGATGATGAGTAATCATAATCCTACTAGGATTAGGAATCTTACTTTGATTAGGAATCCTAGTTCCACAAGGATTTCCTATTAGCAGTGGAAAATGGATTTCGTCAAACGCAATCAGTTTCGTCCATGAGTATACAACTTTAGAAGTAACCAGATTCTAGAAGATTTGATGATGTGGCAACCCTCCATTGGTCATATGATGATGTCATCCACGTGGTCAGCCACCTCACCATGCCACATCACCCTCTTTTCCACCTTGGACGCCACGGATGAAAGCCTACACTGCCAACTCATGCATACATGTGTGTGGAAGCTTCCTCCACCATCCTTGAAGTTTCCAAATCCACCTTGAAGTCTGATCTCTCTTCCACCTCCTCAAGACCAATGAAAATTGGGCTAGATATCAAGTTGAATTTGGACCGGATTTCTTTTCCATGAAGTAGTGGATTTCTAGACGGGCCTTTTGACAATCTTAGGCTTATATTTGAAGATCTAACCGTTGGATTGGGCTGAAAGTTTGTGTGAATAAACTTAACTTATTGACCTATTTGCACCTAAAATTTGAGTTATACATTATTTGCCGTTTGAAAGTTACACAATGTCGAAGTTGCCTATGAGAATATGCCAGAATAGTGAAATCCAAGTTTGGCAAAGATTACAAGTTCAACTCCCTCAAGGATGTGCATAACGACCTATACCTCTACATATAGGGTATTATTAGTTCATTAAGTGTTGGACCCCAAGATTTTATTTTATTTTTTTTAGTTATTTATTTATTGATCTATTTTATTTATTTTTCTTAGAATTTAGTCATTAATTTAGTAAGCACAAGTAGCAATTAAAATTTAGAATAGAAATGTTAGAATTAAAGTAGTAAGAGTGTACAAGGGCAAATTTGGCAAGTCACTTAAGTTTAAAAGCCATAAAGCATTAAAGGAAGGCAAAGTGGACATTTCACACTCATTAAGGGTATAATTAGAAGAAGTGTAGTCTTGCTTCTAAATTAAGAAGAAAAACATGAGTGAAAGAGAGAAAGAAGTGAGTGTGTCGTGCTTGAGAGGAAAGAAGGAAGAGCAAGTACGGCTTCATCTTTTCTTAGCTTTTAGGAGAGATTTTGAGGTTGTTCAAAAAGGGGAAAAAGAAAGAGGTAGAGAAGAGATTCCATTTGAGCCAATAATCTCTTTATTTGGTGAAGATTCAAGGTAAGTTCATTTTAAATCCTTTGGATTTTTGGAAGGGTTTTAATTCATGAAGCTTAGGAAATGCGTGAGTTTAAGTATTCTAGAATCAATGTTAGTGAATATGCTTTGTTTGGGTTCTCAATTTGTATTCCTATTGAATGAGATTTTTGCCAATGTTAAAGGGAATCAAGAAGGATAAGAGGAGCAAGAAGAGAGGCACCTTTAAGCAAGTTTATAAGCAAGGAATTCAAGGTGGGTTACATGTTTATAGTTGAGTTAATGAGCCATAAATGTTTTTCCGAATCAATAGAGTTAAATGATTTTAAATTGCTTCATAAATGTTACATTTATTGCTCCTTGAATGATTTATGAAAGTGCTACATGTTTGGTATATAAATCTTGTTGATGATTTATGAAATGAAGATGAAAATGGTATTTGAAATATATCATGCTTATGGAAATCATGTTTATAAAATGTGCCTTTTTGAGCAATATGTTTTCAAGTAATGAAATTCATGTTGTGTGGGTTAGCGGTGGTCCATTATGTTATGTCACGTGCATGTTGACCATATTAAAGGCTTTTTCCACTTGCCAACTAGTGGCATGGAGCTCCTTCACGGACTCCTTTATGTTTACGAACTATGCAAAACCATTATGTGGGTTTGTGATGGTCCATTTTGTTATTATTGGAGATTCGCAACAACTCCCACATGGACCTACCTGAACCATTCTGATTGCTTATGTGTTTATGATGTGTTGACAAGTTTGATGAATACATGATTTATATTGTTTATGAATTGTTTGACAAGTTGAGAATTTGGGAAATATGTGTTATATGAAATCAATGAATACTTTCAATGGTTTTTGCTTGTTACTCCGTTATAAACTTGTTACCTAAGAGTTTTTAAGCTCAGCCCCATTCTTCTCCATCTCTAGGTGATGAGCAAGAGATCGAGTGATCGAGAGTCAAGGCATCACTCCAATTCTGTGTATTCTAAGTTAGTTTTTGAAAAAACACAAGGCTTTAACTGCATTTCAAGTTTTACTTGTTCATGTACGTTTTGTATTTTTAGGTTATGAGACCAATGTTGTATTATGGCTTGAAATGCCCATTAAAGCTATGTAAAACTCTTCTTTTGATGTTAATGAAATGTATTTGTGTTTTAGCTAATGACTTTCCAAGTTTCTCATTTCTTTCTCAAGAGATTAAGTTTTAAAGAATTTCTTTTGTATAAGTTTGTATTTTATCTTTTGGTTGAGTGGATAACGGTTGTGGAATTGTATGTGCAAAATGTTTGTGATGGATATTTGGGTTAGGGTGTCTGAAATCGAAGGTTTCGCTGCGGCGAACCTTTCCCGAAAGTTATTTTTGTGTGATTTTGGTAGCCGTGACGAAGCCAACTTTCGCTGCTGCGTATTTGTCCTGAGAGCTACTTGCGTTGATCTAGGGTCCTTTCGCCGCGGCGTATTTAACCTGAAGGGTGCGTTGGCTTGACCTTGGACCTTCACCGCGACGAAGCCAGACGTTGGCTACAACGAACTTCTCTCGAAGGGTCCTTAGAATTATTGCCACGGTTTCGCCGTGGCGAACATACACTTTGCCGCGGTGAGCCCGCCATTATTGGCGGCAAAATTTCTCTTTACAAATTGAATGTTTTAAACTCCCTCTCACATGACCTCCACCCGACTGCCTCACATGGTTGCCTCGGGATAAGTAATGGGACCGGGCCCAACAGGGTAATACGCTCACATTTTATGATTCCAGAGTTAGACTCCAGAAACGGGGCCCAACATTAAATGGGGTTCACGTTCTCTTTCTTCTTATGCTAGGGCATGACCTATAGCTTCCTTCTTTTCATCTTTTTCTCTTAGAATTAGGTTTGTTTTATTATTGATCTTACCAAATGCACTATGAATTTTTCTAGTTAGATTTCTTTTTCCAATTGTAAGAGGTAATAACTTGTAAACCCTAATGTGATTCATGAGAACTTTTGCTTAATTATTCTATGTAAGATTGTGTGATGACTATGAGTTTATAATCTGATCTTAATTACCGAATCATGTGTGTTGGATTACAGTTATGAATTTGATCTTGTTTATGTGATTTGAATGCTAAGTTGATTGTTTGAGGTAGAAGTTTTCGAGTTGATTAATTGGTAGTAGCAAAAACTTATTAGATTTATATAGAAGTTATCAAATCTGATTTGTTTGATTATAAACTTTGGTTTGAATTATAGATAGAAGTTATCATGATTTAAATTCGAGATCTTTAGCTAATGTTTGAATTGCTCTTGCATAAGTTTATGTTGATTAGAAGTTATGAATTTATGATTGAAGATTAGTTTACTTAAAAGCTAAGAAACTTGGCATTCGAATTGGTTGATCCATTGTCACATACAAACTATACATAGATTATCTTTTATGTTCCATGATTGAAATGAAGAGGCATTTATTGGTGAACTCTCTTGCAATTGGAAACTTTTTAAAGTTGACTTCTTTTATCTTTAAGATTCTGAATTCTGCCGAATCCTTTAGAATTAATTTACTTTAAGATTTAGTTGTTTTTTTAGTTAATTTTCCTTGAATTTTTGATCCAAATCCCCCCTAAATTCGTGTGTGTGTGTTCTTTGTTCTTTCGTAGCTTCGGGTTTGTTTTTTCTTTAATTTATTTCTTAGTCTGAAATATTAGGTTAATTTTGCTTTCAATTTAATTGTTTGAATAATTAAAGTAGTAGTATTAATAGGTCACGTAATTTGCATATTGGAGTAGATTAAATCACATTAAGATTTCCCTTTGTTTTCGAATATGACCTTAGTTGCATCCTTTAGATTAGTTGGTTACACAATAGCACAAGCATCCACATAGCTTTTAGGAGTAATGTGGTCACGTAAATTAGCTCTAATAACCAAGTTAAAGTTATGATCTTATTCTCTCATGATTTGCCACAACCAAACTTGCCAAAATAGAGTTGATTTCAATCTGATCTTAGTTTTAAATTGCTTTTCCGTGACATACATAGGTTTATTCTAGTTAGATTTCGTTAGTTTTACATATAAGACATTATTTTACCATTCATTTAATTTAAATAACTTGTATAGATTGCATTTAGTTAGATTAGTCTCTTGCTTTAATTCTGTCCACTATTGCTTGATTATTAAACATATTGATTTGTTTGAATTGAGTTGGGATTCATACTTTATAAGTTAGACCCTGAAATTTTTTTCTTTAGGTTAAGCATGATTTAAAATGAATTTAAGGTTTTGATAGATTTAATTGTTGGAGTTATAATTATGTCAAAGCTAGTAGGATTTGTTGAATAGGTAACTGGAATTAAAGTGTTAATGTAATAAGGATGTTCAAGGACATTTTTGGGAGATCACTTAAGCATAAAAGAACATAAGCTTATAAGGAAGGGAAAAATGGACTTTTTGGACTCATTAAGGGTAAAAATGGAAGAAGACCGTGCTGTCTTGCTTGTAAGAAGAGAAAAATGTGAATTGAAGGGGGGAGGAGAGTGAAAAGGAAAATAGGAGAGAAGAAGAGAGGTTTTGGTGAAAGAAGAGAGGTTTTGGTGAAAGAAGAGAAATCAAGTTGTTAAGGTAGGTTAACCCTCTTTTCTTCTTGCCTTATTGAAGGAATGGATTGTGTTGAGGATGAAGAAGTTACAGAGAAAAGAGGTTTGTGTTAAGAGAACCCAAGTGATTATAGGGTTTCTAAACTAAATCCTAAGTTTTCTAACCTAGATGGGGTAAGGGTAGGTTAAATTTATGTTTGTGGAAATTTTGTGATTTCCTTGTTTTGAAGTTATTGGAATGTTGTTTTGAATGAAACCTTGGTTATTGTAGAAAACCAAGGGAATCCTACCCAAGAGCAAGAGGAAAGGCAAGCTTGACTTGGATTTCTGTAAGCCAATTAGGTGGGTAATTTATTTATGGTTGTTGTGTGATTAGGCAAATTCTTGCCTATGTATGTATGTTGAAATTGATTTGTTTGTAAATGTTGAAAAATTCATGATGAAATATGATTAGGTTATACCTCAAAGGAGGTCATGACTTTTGTATTAAATGAAAAGAAGACAAATCATAAAGTATGAGCATATGAGAAAACGAATATGTGCTGTTATTTGGGCGAGAGTGGAACCATTCTGTTCGTTTAACTTATAACCATGCTGTGTGTTATAAGTTTGAGTTAAATTGATCAAATGCTTAAATTATTTTGACTAAATGGAAGATTGCTAGATTTATTGAATATACGCCTATACACACACATACACACACATACACACACATGCTTGAATTTGTGGTTAATTACCAATGGCTTTAAATATATTAGCCACTGAGCTGTGTAGCTCACCCTTCTGTTTCCTTCTCAGGTGCAGAACGAGAAGAGTAGCAATCCTTGCAAGGCATCGGGAAACTCCAAGATATTAGGAACTTTTGTAACTAAGTTAGTTTGATCACTTTTGGATAGCTGCATAATCATGTAAACATTGAGCATTTTGTGTATGTTGTAATTTGTGTTAAGCCCGCGTGTATAACATTATTATGTAAATTAAAGTCATGTATGAGTTTTTGTGGATTCGGCAAATGAGTATATAACTGAAAAGTTCCCCAGGTGTATGTGTATGTTTCTTTGATAGTTGTACATTTCATAAATTAAGTCTTTCCTAGGGGTATAAGTAGCATGCCAAATTCGGGAAAAAAATTGGACTAATTTAGACTAAATTAGTCAAAGTTGCCTTCTAGAAAGTTGTAGCTTATCTTTCTAGCTTTCCAACAGTACATAGTATGAAATATTTGGGCATAGGAGTCAAAAGTTATGGTCTTCCTAAAGGGAGACGTATCATTTGTAAAGACGCTTCGTCTGTGATGATGTCATATCATCTGTGATGACGTCATTTCGTCTTAAGACTTTACTTCGTCTTAAGTTGACTCCATTCGTCTGTGTCTGCTTTGTGGCATTCGTCTGCCTTTTGGCATTCGTCTACTTGGTGGCATTCATCTGCTTGGTGGCATTCGTCTGCTCCACCTTCGTCTGTTCCGCATTCATCTGCCTTGTGGCATTCGGCTGCTATTCCGCGTTCGTCTGCTTGGTGGCATTTGTCTGCTCCTCCTTTTTTTGTTCCACATTCGTCTACCCTGTGGCATTCGTCAGCTTGGTAGCATTCGTCTGCTCCGACTTCGTCTGATCCACCTTTGTCTGTTTCTCATTCGTCTGTTTTGCCTTCGTCTGTTCAGCATTCGTCTGCCTGGTGGCATTCGTTTGTTGTTCCACATTCGTTTTCTTGGTGGCATTCGTCTACTCCACCTTCATCTGTTTAGCATTGTCTGCCTTGTGACATTCGTCTGCTTTGTAGTATTCGCCTGCTCCGCATTCGTCTGCTTTTCTGCATTCGTTTACTTTTTGTGTCCTCTATGGTTGACCCTCCGCCTCTTTTATGCACTGTTCATCTCGAATTGTCTTGTCAAAATTTTGACCTTCCTAAGGATAGAATCCGTCTTCAAGGTCTTCATGAAAGTTGTAGATCTTGAAGTCTTCTTTTGAACAATCCAAAGTATTGATTAGTCCGACGACTATAGGAAAGTTATGCCTTTTGTCCCAAACAAGTTCGATAGGGTCAAAGACAAGTATTGTCTCGGTTTATGGTTCCAAATGCTGGGTTTCGGAAGCGGGGTCCAGCATTATTTGGTATCAGAGCTTAGGTTTTTCCTAGGCTTAGAATGTCTAGTTGGAGGAACTTTTATGTTATGCGATTACATGTTGCACTATGAATTGATTGAATTGCATTAAGTGACATGCATGTTATACATATATGTAGGGATTAAGACTAAAATGAAAGGTAAGCTAATGGTTAGTGTTTTAATTGAATATGCCACCTCGTAGAAGGACACAAGGAGTATTGCAAGGATCTATTGCACTTGACTCTCTGCCAAGGGAGGAGAGTACTGATGGGTCTGTAGCCCCAGGGAATGCTGAGGCTTCTGTAGGGCCTAGTAGTGAGCCCGATTGATCACAGACACAGAAGTCTCCTCTCCCGCAGGAGCAAGTGTCTGCTCCATTAGACCCGAGGATGCTTCAGGCATTTGCTCAGGCCATGAACCAGATGCCTCAATCTTCTACTCCGGCCCCAGCTAAGAAGGGGAGACAGTTTGACAAGCTCAGGAAGTATGGGGCAGTGGATTTTTATGGGACCACGGATCTAGAAGAAGCCGAGACTTGGTTAAGAAAGACCGAGAGGATACTGGATCAGATGGACTGTGAGGATGAGGAGAAGGTTGTCTATGCTGCTAGTTTGCTTCAAGGAGATGCTCTGCATTGGTGGGAGAGTGTGCCGGGGAGTCAGATGAGACCGTCAGTATTCGCATAGAAGGATTTCTTAGCAGTGTTTAAGAAGAAGTATATGTCTGAGGTGTATATTCAGCAGAAGCAGAGAGAATTTCTGAGTCTCACCCAGAGGGAAATGATGGTGAGCAAATATGAGTGCCGATTTACACAATTGGCCCGATACGCAGCAGAGCTAATGATGAGTGAGGCAGTTAAGTGCTATAGGTTCGAATCGGGGTTACACCTAGCTATCAAAGAGAAAGTGCTGGTACAACATTTTTGTGATTTTTAACAGTTGGTTGAACGGCTTTGAGGGTGGAGAACATTGAGAATATAAAGAGTGTCGTGAAAAAAAAGAGAAAGGGGAGAGAACAGTTCAAGAGGGGAGGTGGTACTTCTATGCCTGAAAGGAGTGCCAGGTCTTTCCTAGTGAACTCTGAGGAGAGGAGCAGTGGTGCAAGTAGGCTTAAACCGATGAGGACTTCTACTGTTTCTCATCAAGCTTCAACGGTGGGAGGCAGTAGAAGGGGTGAAGGGGACAAGTCATCCGTCCCTAAGTGCGATCATTGCGGTAAGTTCCATGGAGGGGAATGCTATAGGCTGACTGGAGCTTATTTCAAGTGTGGAGAGAAGGGGCACATGGCTAGAGAGTGTCTACGGTATGCAAGAAGAGAGGGAACTCAAATGCAAGCTTCGAAGAGAACTGAGGCTGTGGGGCACAAGACTACAACTGAAGTGGGCAGTTCTGATGCAATAAGGAGGGTGAATCCTCCAGGAAGACCAAGGGGACAAACACCAACTAGAGTGTTTACAATGACACGGGAGGATGCAGAGACCGCTCCAGAAGTTGTGACTAGTACGATTGAACTATTTAATGCTAATGTTTTTGTTTTAATTGATTCGGGCTCTACCCACTCTTTTGTTTCATCGGATAGAGCTATGTACGATAAGGATTTGAGTTTGTTGGATACTCCTTTGATGGTGAGTACTCCAATCGGCCAGTATATCATGATTAATCAAGTTTATAGAGACTGTGAGATACATACTGGAGGAGAACAATTAGTGGTGAATCTAATGCCATTAAAGATGGGAGGATTAGATGTGATTTTGGGCATGGACACCTTGGAGAAGTATAACGCCAACTTAGATTGCAAACGAAAGACAGTGGAGTTCGAGTTGGATAATGGAAGAAAGGTGCTATTTTTGGGAGACAGAAAAGTCAGTCCACCTCAGATTGTTTTGGCTCTGATAGCATAGAAAATGATGAGGAAAGGATGTGAGGCATTTTTGGCCTATGTGGTAGACATGAAGGCAGATAGAGGGAAGTTAGGAGATGTATCAGTGGCTATGAAATTCCCGGATGTCTTTCGCGAGGAGTTACCGGGACTACTGCCACCTAGGAAAATTGAATTTTCCATTGAGCTCTTTCCAGACACAACGCCTTAGAGAATGGCTCTAATAGAATTGAAGGAGCTTAAGGCTATATTAGGCCGAGCTCTTCACCTTGGGGAGCTCCGGCCCTTTTTGTGAAGAAGAAAGATGGATCATTGCGAATGTGTGTAGATTATAGGAAGCTTAACCATGTCACCATTAAGAATAGATATCCGCTTCCACGCATAGATGACTTGTTTGATCAGTTACAAGGGGCAAGGGTCTTTTGGAAGATAGATTTGAGATCAGGTTACCGTCAGTTGAGGATAAGGGAGTCAGATGTGTCAAAAACTGTATTTAGAACACGGTATGGCTACTTTGAGTTCTTGGTCATGCCTTTTGGGTTGACAAATGTACCTGCAACTTTCATGGATTTGATGAATAGGGTCTTTAGGCCTTTCTTATACCAATTTTTCATTGTCTTTATTGATTATATTTTGGTCTATTCTAATAGTGATAAGGAGCATAAGGAACATTTAAGGATTTCTTTGGAGACATTGCGGAAGAATGAGTTGTATGCCAAATTTAACAAATGTGAATTTTGGCTAAAAGAAGTGACATTTCTGGGGTATGTGATTTCAGAGTAAGGAGTATATGTGGATCCGAGGAAGATAGAAGCGGTTGTGAAATGGGAAACACCTAAGAATGTAGCTGAAGTGAGAAGTTTTGTGAGATTGGCTGGGTACTACAGAAGGTTTGTGGAAGGCTTTTCTATAATAGCAACTCCACTTTCTAAATTGACAAGAAAGAATAAAAAATTTGTATGCACAGAGGAGAGCCAGGGCAGTTTTGAGGAATTGAAGAACAGGCTTACCATTGCACCAGTTTTGACTTTGCCTTTGGGTAGTGACGGATATACAGTTTATAGTGATGCCTCAAGGAAAGGATTAGGTTGTGTGTTAATGCAAGAAGATAAAGTGATTGCTTATGCTTCTAGGCAATTAAAGCCTTATGAGGTGAATTATCCTACGCATGACTTGGAGTTAGTGGCCATAATATTTGCATTGAAGATTTGGAGACATTACTTATATGGAGTCACTACTAGGGTATTTACAGAGCATAAGAGTCTCAAATATCTGATGAGCCAAAAGGAGTTGAATTTGAGACAAAGGAGATGGTTAGGACTGTTGAAAGATTATGATTTAATAATAGACTACCACCCAGGGAAAGCTAATGTAGTAGCGGATGCATTGAGTAGGAAATCAACTATGGAATATATGGAGACAGTGTATACTCCTTTGTTGGAGGAATTAGCCAGACTTAAAGTGACAATGAGATTAGCCGAATCTGGTTGTATATTGGCTAACTTTAGAGTGAGGCCAGTATTGAATGAGAAGATAAAGAAGTTACAAGGACAAGATGAGTATTTGAGTAGGCTCCGGGAAGAGACTAAAAGTGGTAAACCTTCTGAAATAGAGATTGGAGAAGATGGATTGATGGTAGTAGGTAACAGATTGTGTGTTCCAAACATGTTGGAATTGAAGGATGATATTCTTGATGAGGCACACAATGCACCTTATGCTATGCACCTAGGAAGTACAAGAATGTATAAAGATTTAAAAGAGCATTTCTGGTAGAAAGGAATGAAGAAAGAGGTTGTAGAATATGCTAAAAGATGCTTAGTGTGCCAGCAAGTTAAAGTGGAGCACCAGGCACCTTCAGGCAAACTTAAACCTTTGCCGATTCCAGAATGGAAATGGGAGAAAATTTCGATGGATTTCTTGATGGGATTGTCGAGGACTAGCAGGAAGCATGATGCAACATGGGTGATTGTGGACAGGCTAACCAAGTCTGCACATTTCTTGCCAATTAAGCAGATACATTCTTTGAATGATTTGGCTTAGAAATTTGTAGATGAAATAATCATACTTCATGGGGTTCCTAGCTCTATAGTCTCGGATAGAGAACCCCAAGTTCACTTCTAGATTTTGGGAAAGCTTACAGGAGGCTTTAGGAATCAAGTAGCATTTTAGTATAGCTTTCCATCCACAAACTGATGGTCAATCAGAAAGGACAATACGGACATTGGAAGCAATGTTAATAGCTTGTGTTATGGACTTCAAAGGTTCATGGGATGATCATTTACCTTTAATCGAGTTTGCTTATAATAATTCCTACCACTCAGGAATTCAGATGACACCTAAGTTGGTGAAATACAGACCTAAAGCAACTCAAGATAGAATGAAGAGCTTCATGGATGCACGTAGAAAAGAGATGGAATTTGAAGTTGGAGACAAAGTATTTCTTAGAGCTTCTCTATGGAAAGGGGTTTTGAGATTTGGTAAGAAGGGCAAGCTTAGTCCAAGATACATAGGCCTCTATGAGATCATTGAGAAGATTGGGCCTTTAGCCTATAAATTAGCTTTGCCACCAGAGTTGTCTAAGATCCATAATGTGTTCCATGTATTGATGTTGTGAAAGTACCGGTCTGATCCTTCACACATAGTTTATGCTTCAGAAGTTCAGTTGAGAGAGGATTTGACTTATGAAGAACAACCAGGGGAGATTTTATATTCAAAGGGAAAGGTTTTGAGGAACAAGACTGTGAAGCTGGTTAAAGTTATTTGGAGGAACCATTCTACAGAAGAGGCCACGTGGAAACCCTTA
>JANIPN010000003.1:40490767-40502928 GCA_027478595.1 Erythroxylum anguifugum
CAATGGCTAAGTGTGTACTTGCCCAAACAACATGTTTTTCTTCTCACCACCCACCAAGATTGCTTCAGCTATGACCGGCGATATCCACTGTGAAAGACCCGACATCAACTGCACTGTCACGCACCGCCACAGCCTCCCTATCATCACCGCGTGTGAGTACCATGTGCCACCCTTCGGCCAGTATTTCGTCTTGGTTCTTTCTCCGTCAAGGTCGCCGGCCTCTTGCCTCTCCTCTGGTGGTATCAGACGTACCCTTACGTGATGGGCTAATATTCTTCAAAAACAAAGTTTATTTGGCAGCTTCTTCTACCCTTATTCAAGCCATAGTATAAGCAATTCATGCCCAATATCATGAAAGCTATCAAAATACTCTTTATCGAGTTTCATCAAATTTTTACTAGATAGGAATGAAGCGCCAGATTCAAGATATGGTCAGAATATGTGAAACGTGTCAACGAAATAAGTCAGAACACCTAAAGCCTACTAGCCTATTGCAACCTCTGCCAATTCCAATGCAAATTTGGTCAAATATTTCAATGGACTTTATAGAAGGGCTTCCACCATCACATGGGAAGCCTGTCTTACTAGTTGTTGATCGTTTCTCCAAATATGCACACTTCCTACCTCTAGCCCACCCTTACTCAGCTGTCACAGTGGCTAGACTCTTCTTTGATCGCATACATGAGCTTCTAGAAACTATAGTTAGTGATCCAGATGTCACATTCACAAGTTCCTTTTGGATAGAGCTATTTAAGTTGAATGGTACCAAGTTATCATTCAGCTCAGCATATCATCCTCAAAGTGATACCGAGGCGACTAACCATGTTATCGAGATGTATCTTTGAAGTTTTACAAGAGACTATCCATGCAAATGGATGGATTGGATATCTTCAACTGAATATTGCTACAACACTAGTTACCAATCTTCTTTGAAAACTACTCCCTTTGAAGTGGTCTATGGCTGCCCTCCACCTCGTTTGCTTTCTTATTGTCTAGATTTGGCACGAGTAGAAGCACCAAAAAAAAAAAAAAAACTGGAACTTTGATAAGAGAAAAATGCCTCCTTATCGCCTTGCATAACCTGCATTTTATACAAGCATAATAGACTCCTACTATCTAGGAAACATTCAAATAATTCCAACTAACCTGATAATTCCAAACTAAAGCTAACCGGATCTAAATCTAATCTAATTTGATCTAAATCTAGTCTAATCACAATTATTTAAATGACAACCAAACAATAAGATAATGACAACATAACCAAAAGATAATGACAGCTAATGGACTGACAGCTAACACCTAATCCTGTTTCTTCTTTTTTCCATGTGTAAAACGTTTATAGACCTGATCAAAAGGAACTACTTTGATTGGGTTAGGCTCATTTAATTGTCGAACTTTTTGTTGGTCCACAACACAATATTTCTATAGAACTTTTAAAATCTAGAATCCGAAGTGGCTTTTGGTTGATAAGATAAGCAACTAAAAGGACTGTATCACCCTAATATCCCTTTGGAAGGTTCATGGTAAACATGAGTGATCGAGCTACCTCCAAAATATGTCTATTCTTCCTTTCTATAACTCCGTTCTGTTCACCAATGTAGGCACAATTGGTTTGATGTATTATTCCATAGAAATCTAGATAAGCACCAAACTTCAACCCATATACTCCATTCCATTATCAGATCTTAGGATTTTTACTTTAAAGTCATGTTGGGTATAAATCATTTTACGAAAAGATTAAAAGCATGAAAAAATTTCATTCTTGGCTTTCATCAAATAAACCCAAGTCAATCTTGTTCAACAATCAATAAAGGTCACCAACCATCTATGGTCAAAAAGAGAGATTTTGAGTAGGACCCCAAATATCGAAGTGAACTGTCATAAAAGGAACAGAACTCTTATTATTAGATAAATGATAATAACTTCTAGTGTGTTTAGCAAGTTGACATACTTCACAAAACAAAGAATTAAAAGTAGTTCTTTTAAACAAGCTTGGATATAATTTTTCCAGTAGGTTTCTTTGGTATGCCTTGGTTTTCCACAATAATCACAGTGCGAGTGGTCCTTATTAAATGAGGTATTTGCAGCTTTTGGCTTCTCAGTATAACCAGCCACTGACCCCGCTTTCTCAACAATGGTTGTATGAAGTATAACATTAACATTTCTTCTACTCTCTTCTTGCTGAATGAGAGAATGTGCAAGCTATACTAAAGGGAAAGGATCTTTTCCAGGCATAGTATTTCATATATGATCATATTATGGGTTAAGACCTACTAACCTACTAAAAAGTCAAACACCTGATCCTCCTCTATCATTTTTTTGGAATTTGCCAGTATCTTTTGAGCATTCTGCTTGAAAGTCCTGATAATAATCCAGTTCCTGCCACAATCCAAATAGCTCTACAAAGTACCGTGATACACTCATATCTCCATACTTTGTGTTGTGCAGTTTATTACAAAGATCAAAAATTTAGGCTTTATTACCTATTTGAGAGTAAGTCAAAGAAGCAACTTTCCATATCTTTGTTGCTATGTCAAGTAACAGATATGTCTGAGCAATCTTTGGTTTTATTGAATTGATGAGCAAAGATATCACTTTGGACTCCTATTGATTATAATCAGAATTATTGACATCAATTCTCTTACTATCACCATTAATGTATACCTATAATCCTCTAGCTTTGATGAACAAAAAACAAGATCTTGACCAAGCAAGGTGGTTAGTTTCATCAAGTTTCACATAGCTAATTTGAAGTAAAGAATTATTAGAACTCGAAAGAATGGCCTCTTTTCATCCATCTTCTATAAAATTCCTTGTCATAGATTGAATATCATTGCTTCTCTTCAATTAACTTCTCACTGAAGTAAGCAATTGGGTGTCCCTCTTGGCTGAGTATACCTCCAATTCTCACATAAGATGCGTCACAAGCAACTTCAAATATCTTAGAAAATCTTGCATTTGTAACAGGAGATTCAATCATCTTTTTCTTGATTTCTTCAAATGCTTTAGTTGCTTGCTTTGACAAAGTAAACTATCCTTTCTTCATACAATCAATAATTGGAGCCACTATGATGCTGAAATTACAAATAAATCGCCTATAGAATGTTGCTAGGCAATGGGAACTCCTTATCTCATGCACATTATTTTGGAATAGGCCAATCAAGGATGGCTCTAATCTTCTCAGGATACATCTCCACTCCACGATAGGATATAATACAACCTTAAAATACAACACTTGATTACGTGAACCTTAAATTGATACAAAGCTTCTCTTGCCTCCAAACTCTCAAGGCTACTTGTAGATGTAATAGGTGATCTTTAGTTTTGTTGTATATTAATAAATCATCAAAATATACCACAAAAAATCTGCCCATAAATGGTCAAAGCAATTGATTCATCACTCTCATAAGAGTGCTAGGTACATTAGAGAGACCAAATGACATCACTAACCATTCATAAAGTCCCTCTTTAGTCTAGAAAGTCGTTTTCCATTCATCTGTAAGTCTGATTCTAATTTGATGGTACCCACTTTGTCTAGGTAAAGATAGTAGCTCCAATTAACATAACTAACATGTTACCAAGGTGAGATATTGGAATTTTTTACCTTATTGTGATATTATTTATCGCTCGACAATCAATACAGATTCACCAACTTCTATCCTTTTTAGGAATCAACAGTGTGGAACTACACACAAACTAAGACTTACTTGAATAAATTCTTTTTTCAGTAACTCCTCTACTTGTCTCGTCAACTCTTCATTCTCAAGAGGATTCATGCGATAGGCTAGAATATCTAGTAGAATAGATCAAGGTACCAAGTCAATACTATGTTGAATATCTTATAAAGGAGGTAATTCACCTAGTAAATCATCTGGTGTAAGGTATGAAAAGTCAACTAACAATTCTACCGCTTCTTTTGGTAAGGTAAAGGGTGTTTCTGGTACTATTTTTGTTTCTTCCCTCATTACCATTTCAGACACAATTCTCTTTTCCTTACTAACAACTTCAAATTCTCTCTCCTTAGGGATATTAAG
Source organism: Erythroxylum anguifugum (assembly GCA_027478595.1). Lineage (NCBI taxonomy): Eukaryota > Viridiplantae > Streptophyta > Magnoliopsida > Malpighiales > Erythroxylaceae > Erythroxylum > Erythroxylum anguifugum. The sequence goes on from JANIPN010000003.1 coordinate 40,494,802, forward strand.
AGGCCTTTTCCTAGCATATATGGCTGTCTTGTTACTTCCTCTTTGTTTTTATACCTTGTCTACCTACATAGGCTTCACAATTATCTTCTTTTCATGAAATATAAATCGATAGGTGTTAGCTTTTCCCAAGTGCTGCACAGTCGCCTAAGTAAAATGTTAGATACTTTCATAGGAATGACATCGCACCAAATAGTCTTTATATGTTCCTAATTTGAAAGACATCAAGCACCTTCAAGCAACTAGTATAGTACTATCATCTAAACAAGCAACTTTGTAAGGATTTAGATGTTTCTCCGTGAGTAAATTCAATCACTTTACCATATTCTCCGATACCACATTCATACTACTTCCTCCATCAATGATAAGCCTACATAGAAGTATTGAGCCATTCTTCTTGTTCTTCCACTCTAGGGTTCATAAGTATGTGTCTGACTATATTAAGCTTTGTAGGACAAGCTAGTTCTTCACTAGAGTCTCCTTCCAACTCCTCGCCAACTTCGTGCTCACACATATACTCATCAGATTCTTCCTCTTCTTCTTCTACCATCATATGCAAACCTTTATTACGACATCGATAAGCAAAGTGGCCCTCCAATTGCATCAGAAGCACTTCTTATTACTGCTGCCTCCTTTCGTCCCAATCCCAGCTATGACTTAGCCATTAAGTTCAGCTCTTTGAGAAGTTTTGTAGCTGTTTCGTGGTAAAGTTTTGCACCATCTTAATTCTCTTCATGCCGAACTCCCCGCCTTAACTTCGAAACTTTTTAGTTACTTGTTGTCCTAAATATTGTTCCGCTCTTAAACCCAAGTATTTAAATTATCAGTTCCTTGTGAATTTCTGCCCTTAATCCATTTTTGTAGTGAGATATAAGTTGTCTTTCCGACTCCATCCCATCAACATAGAAAGTTCATCAAATATTTTTGTGTGCTCAATTATGGACATAATATCTTGTCTAAGAGTTGTGAGTTGATCTTGAAGATCTTCCTAACAATGAAATTGCAAGTATTTTTCTGATAACTTCAGCTTAATCTCTTCCCAATCAGCAATTGGTGGTTGGTTTGTTTTTCAAAGTCTATCCTCTACCAATCTCCACCAGATTTTAGCGTGTCCAACTAACTTCATCTTTGCAAATCGAATTTTTTGATCTTCTGACATGTGGTACTATTCAAAGAAATCTTTCATGACTGCTGTCCAGTATAAGAACAAGTGTGAATCTATCTTTCCTACAAAATCAGGGGCATCAACACAAACTTTCTTATCAATGTCATCGAATACGATGTGTGTTTCAACTCTATCATGGCCTCTAAAGGCTTGTATGCACCTCTCCATGTGCTGATTGGTTTCTTTGTCTTGGATCTCTCAGTAGACGTTGATTTCCTAACCTCATTCACTATTGATTAGTGTCAATCTCTTTCTCTTAGATTTCACTTTCTCCACTCTCACCATCAAGTGTAGTTTGTTGTCTGATATTGTTTTCTGGACTAGTTCTTGGAGCATTAAGGACAAATCATTCTATAACTCTTAGGAGTATCTCATCTCGCTCATGGCCGTTAAATATTCCTCTATATGTCTTTCCACTACATGTTGCCATCGTAAACCAAAACTTTGATACCAAATTGATTTAGGAAAAATAGAAGAATTGTTAACGAGTAACTAAAACTTACAAAATTAGGAAATATAACTAATATTAGAATGCCAGAATATCAAGTTTCAGGGTTGAATTTGGTCACAAATGCTGAAATTTCAAATTTTTTTCTAGCTGAAATTTTAAAATTTGATTGCTGAAAATTTAGGCTTAGAATTTCAAGGTTTAATATGCTGGAAGTTAGGATTTTAGTTGCTGGAATCTTGTGGTGAACACAAAAAATGAAAGGTAAGAATCTAGAAATCACTCCTAGGGTCTAAAAATCACTCTTAGAAGAAAACATCACACCTTCCAGTTGAAAATTCAAGTTTGTAGGAAAATTCCTGATTGCGTATTAGTGATGAAGAGCTGAATAAACCTATATATAGAATTTTTAGAACTTTTATTCTAGTAACAAAGAGTTTCTAACAAATTTAAATCATATTCTAATAAAAATTGTATAAGTCCCAAACAATTAGGATAACATATGTAAAATAGAATAACATTTTTAACTTACTACTAATTCTTATCTAACAAGGAATCCTAATATAATCTATATTTCAATCTTTATCTTTTGTTGTCAACTCAATTCTCAATCTTCATCCCACCAAATTAAGACTTGCAGTTGACTAATTTTCCTCTATTATTTCTTCTATGTACTTTAAGTCTTTTTGCATCAATATCAATAACCAACTTTTGACTCTCTCTCTCTCTCAGCTTCTTCTTCTACTTAGTTGTTGTATGGTAATAAAATAATGGTAACAATTTATTGTGTAACATAAGACAACATGGTAGTTAGGGATTAAAAAAAAAGTAGGACTTCATTCTAATTTCACCAACCATTCATGTAAACAAGACAAAAATTTGAGATAGCCAAGTAGCCAAAAATTGAGAAAAAAATGGATATGGAAATAATTATATGTTATGAAACAATAAGTAGCCAAACAAAGCACATAAGAGAAAAAATTGAGATGACTCTGAAAACCATTTACTTTTTAGAAGCCAAAATAACAAAATAGAACAAGCGAAAAGAGTCTACCGAATCTCAGATTCCTTCCTTTCACGTGAGCTTATCTAAAGGTGTATAGAATAAGGAAGTATCAGATCACAAAACTAAGAAAGGGTAAGTATGGATTATATTGATTTTCTTATTTTACCTCACTTCCGTTGAGTATTTCAACTTTTTCTAATCGAGCAATCAAAACAAATCTTGGTAGACCACTGCTTCCAGGATCTGATACTGGATTTTCAGACAGCCTGATGTCCTTAAGAGTAGAAAACAACAAAATTGAATCAACATGCATAGACAAAGAGATAGGGGGAGAGAGAGTAATCTAGAGTTGGCTAACAACAAATGGTATATCTAAATGACTCTTATCTTTTTTTGATCATATCCATGCCTAGTTATTATGAAACAAGTCATAATACGAAGTAACAACAACCCAACATAATAAACCTAGAGAAGTACAAAATTCACAATTGCTTTGATTGTCATAAACTACGGCTAAAGTGTGCGATAAGGTTCATTGTCATAATTTTTGCTAATGTGCAACAGACTGTATAGCAATAGAAGTTAAGGTCGATAAAAATCAACAAACCAAAACAAAATAATAATTTTATTCTACAATCAAACAAAAAAAGATTAGATGCGAACAATTTTAACCATTGTAGTTCTATTGAAATAGAGAAGTTGCATTATACACCAAACTGGTCCTTATTTTCTCCAATTCTAAAGGAAACTTCAGCCAATTACTATGAGAGAAATTGCAGATATAATAAAATTAATTTGTCAAGGAATTAATATAGTTTCTCAGTAATGTAAACATACATCTAAGTAGCAATTGTGACCATAAACTAACCTACACTGCAAACTATATTAAACTTGCTACAAGTTTTACCATATTATTTATCTTACATGAGATTTAATATAATTAGGTTATGGACTCTATATGAAGCATCATATATCGGAATACTATTATTTTGGAATATTAGTGATAGTTTATATTGCTTACTATTGTACATACAAGAGTTAAAACCTAGTTAATAACAAATTACGTTGTCTATTTGTCTCTTCAACATGATATCAAAGCCATAGAAATCATTAAATATTAAAGAGAAGGTCAGTTGCAAGGTGTCAACTATATCAATGCGGTAGTGTTTCACACCACTCTTCATGAACTGGTGAACAGTAACACATTAGTATTAGTTCACCTTTAAATATTTTCATTTTAAATAGGAGAAGATTTTGTTTTACTTCGTCTTTAAATATTTTTTCTTGAAATTAGAGTATGATAGGACTTAAAAATCAACTTTACTTGTAGATGTTGGAAAACTGAACTACAATTTCGTATTTGGTGTAACTCTTTCTCGAAATCGACTGTGTTTAGGCAAGTGTCTAGCCATAACTCCTCCAAGGGTGAAAATTCGTGTGATAGTTCGAGTAGGTTTTTGGACCTAACCCTTCCAAGGGTGGTATGGAGTTGTATGATAAAGATCTGGAAGGATGAAGAGTGGCATGGTGAAGCTTCATAGGGGTGAAGAATCAATATAATAAAGGTTTCAGCTCTATATAGATTGACAAGAACTATATAAGTTCAAAGGCAAGGAGTACTTGAAACAAGTTGAATTATTGATGCTCCAACTTGATGAGGAATTTTAGAAATTTAAAGCAAGTTATGGGTTCTATATAAAGAGAACTTTATAATGGAATAGTGTTATTTTGAAATATTATAGTTAACTTGACACTACTACTATAAATAGTAAAGTCAGAACCTAGTAACAAGAGGTCATTATCTTGTTCATTTCCTCTTTAGCATTATCAAAAACAGTTCTAAGTCATACATAATGAATTCCGATAAAGTCATCTTAGGAAAAAAAAAAATGATACGAGCTTGATGTAGGACAAAAGGATTAGGGCAACCAATTTCAACATGAAAACATAACTAGAACAATTATGTTTTACAACAAAACCTCTTTGAATAAAAGACATAGAATACAGATCTTCTATCTTTGTCCAATAAAGCCCTTAGTTATACCAGTCTAGGTAAAGATACTGTTTATAACAGGTAAAGGAGAACAAGTATAAAACATCTAAAGAAGAAAACCACTTGTCAACTATTAAAGTACCAATTAGGAAAAGTAACATCAGCAGTGAAAAATTAGGAAAGCTTAAACAAGTTGAAATTCCAAAATGCACCTATATCAATCTCCTTGGGTTCACAAAGAACTTTGACATACTCCTCACAAATGTGAGGATCAACTCATTTCAGCTCTTTTGAGCTCACCTTCAGAAATCCAAGTGCTTTTATTTGCTTTTTGAAAAGCAAGCTCTTCAAAAGGCTACAAGTCTTGATTGAACTTCTTTGATATTTTAATTGTATATTTAATATCGTCAAACGAATGTAAATCAAAAACATTAAAGACTTAATTGAATGTAGTTCAAGTTATAGCTCAATTAAGTAAGTGTTTGAGTTGATTTTATGTGAAAACTTACAAGGTTCAAATTTCCTTGATTTGAGCAAGAGCAGTAAGTCTCTATTGGAACTTAGAACATCAATTGCATCTTGGATCTCCTTGGATTGGCAATTTATTATGGAACACTTTGCTTTCACAAGCCCTTGGAAAGAAATTGGTTGCTCATATTGTTTGTAAATAGAAGAAAGCCTTGTACACTCCTAAACAGTCACCATGGACATGGTCTGGAAGATATACAAGAGTTATGATGACTATAGGGTATAAGCAAAGCCAAGGGGACCACACATTGTTCATTAAACACTCATTTACAAAGGCAGTCACCATTCTCTTGTTGTATATTGATGACATAATTGTGACAAGAAATGATGATAAAGAGAAAGAGACCTTGAGTCAACATCTGTCTAAAGAATTTGAGATCAAGGTATTAGAGAGGTTGAAATATTTTCTTAAGCCTGTGGTTGCTCACTCCAAACAGGGAATTTCTACCTCTTAACAGAAATACATCACAAATCTTCTCAAAGAAACTGGTAAAACAGCATGCAAACCAGCAACTCCAATAAATTCAAATATTAAACTCGAAATAATAAAGGAAGATGTTATAGTGGACAAAGGAGCATATCAATGCCTAGTAGGAAAACTCATTTTTTGGTCTCACATATGCAGTTAGTGTGATTAGCCAATTCCTGCATAGTCTGAATCAAGTCCATTTGCAAGCAGCTCACCAACTATTATAGTACCTTAAAGGAACACTAGGAAAAAGTATTATGTTCAAAAGGAACGGAGATTTAGCACTTCAGATATACACAAACGCAATTATGATGGGTCAATTGTTGATCTCGGTGGAAACCTTATGACATGGAGAAGTAAAAAACAGAATGTGGCAGCACAATCTAATATGGAGGCTAAATTTTAGGCAATGGCTCAAGGTGTTTGTGAACTACTTTGGTTGAAGATTATTTTGGAAGATTTGAAGATCAAGTGAGATGGCCTAATGAGACTCTATTGTGACAACAAATCTACCATCAGTATAGCTCACAACTTAGTATAACATGATAAAACAAAGCACATCGAAGTTAATAGACACTTTATCAAGGAGAAGTTAGAGAGTGGGTCGATCTATAGACCTTGTGTATCTACACATGGTCAAACTTGATGTACTTACCAGAGGGTTGAGTAGTTCAATGTTTTAAATCCTTGTATCCAAGTTAGGAATGGCTAATGCCCATTCCCTAGATTGAGGAGGAGTGTGGGAAAACATGATCTACATAACTAGGAAAATTTGGTACATATTACCTTTTCTATAGAAAACATTGATCCATAGAAAACCTTTTTTAGCTATAGGAGAAAGAGACCCACCTGCTGTATGGATTTTTTCATGACCAAAACAAGGATTGTAAGTATGAACACAGAAGATGACATTCGATTGATAAGAAAACATGCAATAAGTACAGCATCTCCCCATAAACTTTTGGGTACATTCATGTGAATTAGCAAAGTACGAGCTATTTCAACAATTTGTTGGGGAATTTTTTAAAAGAAAAAGGGATTCAACATCAATCTACTTGTATTGACACTCCTCAACAAAATGGCATTGCAGAAAGAAAAAATAAACACTTACTTGAAGTTGCACATGCTATTATGTATTCAATGAATGTACCTAAACACTTATAGGGAGGTGCAATTTGCCTACTCATGTGTTAAAATATACAACACCTTTAGAGTGTTTTAAAATAATTTATCCGAAATGTAGGCTCTTTTCTGATTTACCCTTAAAAATTTTTGGGTGGGTGCATATTTCTCCACATACCTAGCAAACTTCGACCTAAACTTCATCCTAGGGCAGAAAAATGTGTGTTTATTAGATATGAACCAAATAAAAAGGGATATAAGTGTTATAATCCTCAAACAGAAAGTTTTTTGTAAGTATGGATGTCTCTTTTGCTGAAAGTCAACCATATTTTGAAAAAAATTGTCTTCAAGGGAGATAGGAATGAAGATCAACTTTGGAAAACATCTATTCCAGTGCCTAACATGTTTTTTCCTAAACATAATATTGAACATGAGGAGAGTACTAATCTACCAATGTCAAATATAGATGATTTACAAATAGGGGGAGAAATACTAGGACAGGAACATATTAATCCTAGTTCAAAGTTTCTTGTTTATGCTAGGAGACATACTCATCAAAATAAAGATCTATCCACTACTCTAGTGCAAGACCAACCACTATCTTCGGGCGATGGTTCATCCAACACTTCAGGTAATTCTGATCCTCTTCCTTTGACAAATCCAACTCCTACTATTGTTGATCTTGATGTCCCTATAGCACTTAGAAAGGGAGTCCGAACCTATACCAGACATCCCATTGCTAAATATGTGTCTTACCACCGACTTTCTACTTCTTATAACCTCAAATATCTCTAATTTGTTTATCCCGAGAACCACTCAGGAAGCCTTAGATAGCTTGGATTGAAATTTAGCAATTTTAGAAGAAATGGATGCTTTGGAAAAGAAATGGGACTTGGGAGATAGTAGATCTACCAAAGGAGAAGAAAGTGGTAGGATGTAAACGGGTTTTTACAGGTAAGTGTAAAGTTGATGGTAGTGTAGAGAGGTACAAGGCACGGTTAGTGGCAAAAGGATTTACACAGACACATGATATTGATTACCAAGAGACCTTTTCCCTGATTGCAAAAATTAACTCAATTAGTGTCTTGCTTTCATTAGCTGCTAGCTTTGATTGGCCTTTACATCAATTAGATGTAAAAAATGCATTCCTTAATGGGGACTTGGAAGAGGAAGTTTCTATGAGTCTACCACCTGGTTTTGAAAAAATTCTTGGTGAAGGGAAAGTGCGCAGGCTGAAGAAATCACTGTATGGACTCAAAACAATCTCCTAGAGCATGGTTTGAGCGAATTTGGAAAACCTATAAGGGCTCATGCATATACGCCATAGTAGTTAACCGCGGATAGCGGCGCGGAGCGGCCGACTCCGAAAACGCTATAGCGGAATAGCGGATAGCGGAGC
>JANIPN010000003.1:40507278-40520987 GCA_027478595.1 Erythroxylum anguifugum
TATAGACTTCCTAGGTACATTCTGTTATAACTAACTTCTTCTAGAACAATCCTCTCTCTCTCCCGACAATCCTAACAAATAATCAACTTAATATTATGGAAATAATCAGCAAATTATCTCTAGTGATAATTAGCTGATTCTCTATAGATAATTAGTTGAGATTTTATTATTTAGAGAATAAATGGATTCTTAATTAAAGGAGGTAATTAGGGTTGTATTGTCCTATATATTCCATGTACTATTCATAGAAAAATCAAGGAAGAATTACTCTGTCTTCTTTCTTCATGGTATTAGAGCCACGGCTCTTCTACAATATTTTTTTCTTTTCTTTGTTCAAATCAATCCTAAATGGACTATCACTTAGCAAGGACTGGCCAACGGAGAAAGTCTTCATCCTCTAAGAATGATTTCAGTAGTTCAAGTGTGGCTAATTGTGGTGTTATGACAAGCAACATACAACGTAACTGTGATCTTCTTGGCTCAAATTTTCCTTTTCAATTGATGAATCATAGGTTTAATGGTCAGAATTACCTAGAATGGCCCCAAACAATAAAGTTGCCATTGACTGTAGAGGAAAACTCGAGTATTTGACCGGAGAGACAACACAGCCGGCTTCAAATGATCCAAACGTGGCAATATAAAGGTCAGAAAATTCTTTGATCATATGATTAGTATTTATCACATTCTACGTCGAGGACAACTTCAGACAAGCCAGGGAGAATTGATACAAAAGAACTTAAAGTCTATAAAAGAAATAAAAGAGGAAAGATTAATCAATCACAAGCTTTAATTTGGTGGGATGAGGATTGAGAATTGAATTGACATCAAAGATAAAAGTTGAATTAGGATTCCTAATTAGATAGAAAGTAATAGTATTATGCTATTCTTATTTAGATCTGCTATCCTAGTTGTTAGGACTTATAAAATTTCTATTATAATAGGATTTAAATTAGAAATCTTTTTCCTACTAGAATAAGGATTCTAAGAATATATATGTGTATTCAGCCTTTCATTAATACTAAGGAATCTGGAATTTTTCTATAAATTTGAGTTTTCAACTATAAGGTATGATGTTTTCTTCTAAGAGTGGTTCTTGGACCCTAGAGGCGATTCCTAGTTTCCTACTGTCCATTCTTTGTGTTCTTCACACCCTCTTAAACCTACTTTCTAGCCATCTCAAACCTACATTTCAGTCATATTAAACCAGAAATCCTAAACTTAAATTCCCAACAATCAAACCTTAAAATTCTAAATTCTACATTCTTAGCAAAAATCCAACCTTGAAACTTGATATTGCAGCAGCCTAATATCAGTCATATTTCCTAATTTTGTGATTTTTAACTACTAATTAATGATTCTTCTATTTGTCCTACATCACTAAGTTGCGAAAGATGGCTCAAAGTGTGTGTGAACTTCTCTGGTTGAAGATTATTCTTGAAGATTTCAAGATTAAGTAGGATGATGGGATGACCTTATAAGACTATACTGCAACAATAAACATGCAATCAACATAGCTCACAACCCAATTCAACATGATCGAACGAATTACGTTGAAATCAATAGACACTTTACAAAGGAAAAATTAGAAAGTGGATTAATTTGTACACCTTATGTATCTATTCATCGTTAGTTGACTAACATTCTCACCAAGAGTTTAAGCAACTCAAAATTTTTCAGACAATTGCATCTAGGTTAAGGAATGGAGAATACTTATTCACTAGCTTGAGGGGAAGTGTGGTGAAATCATGTATATTTATTGGTTGATTGAATGTATTTGATTAAATTTCATATTAATTAGAATATTCCATAAATCATGGGATTAGAGAGTGTCTCAAAAATTATGGGATTAGATATTATATTAGAATCGTTAGTTTCCATTTATACGTACTAGAATTTTGTATATAAGCTACGCCAACTATAAACATTAAAAATATGCAAAAAATTATAGTTCATATTCAAATTTTGATAGATCGCTTATATCGCAAGCTGTTGGAACTGAACTTCCCTCCATCATAAATCTCTTAACTATCCTTCAAATCTTTTCTCCATATCCTTATTGTTGAGATATTCATGAGCTGTAAATAGATTAGAAGAATAAGTTTGGAATCCTTTAAATCAAGGGATTCAGTTAGATAGAGTTACATAGGCTTCCAGATTTAGTTTCCTATTTTCTCTCTTGTAATTTCCTATATAATATTGTATACTATCTATTCAAGATATAAGAATATACGAAAATTCTTTTCCACATGGTATTGGAGCCAATGAAGTTCTTGGCCTACTACTTGCCCCAAAAGAAGGCCCATTATTTAAGCCGTCTTAGATTCCAAAGAGCCAACCCTAATTGAGTAATCTTTCGAAGAGTCGAGAAAGGTAGTAGTCTTTTACCCTAATTAGCGATACGTTTGTCCCTGCGTTGTCGTTTTGTTTATTGTAATTGTAATGTTGAATGTCATCGTGTGATGAAAGGAGAGCTTTTCCTCTCCTCAGCTGTAAACTATTCTTTACTACTTTATGAATTTTCAAATTCTCAAAAAAAAAAACTCTCATGACATGGGAGAATTTCAAAACCAATTGTAATTTGCAATTTGGCCCTCCTATTTGCAACAACAAACTAGGAGAACTTTCTAAACTTTGACAAACCGGTATTGTTGATGAATACCAAAGGTGATTTGAGCAACTAGCAGCCCAGGCTAGCACTCTGTCTCAATAACAAGTCAAAATTTTGATTAATGGAGCTACAGAATCCTTAAGACCTTACTAGTGCAATGAGTTTGGCTAGGCAATATGAAAGGAGGATCAACCCACAAGAGAGTTGAATATGTACGGAAGGTTATCATAAGGGGGAAAAGTGAACTTTTGTTAAAAGGCTGAATTGAGAAATGGAAGAAAGGCATGCCAAGGGATTGTGTTTCAATTGTGATGAGCAGTACAAACCAGGATATCAATGTAAAAAGTTGTCTTGATTGGAAGGTATTGATGAAGAAGAGGAGATTGGAGAAGAGGAACAACAATAGTATGGTTGCATGTTATAACAAGAGTGCACAAATCTCAAACCATGCAAGTGAAGGGGTTTCTCAATGGTAAGCCTTTACTAATTTTAATCGACTCAAGGAGCACTCACAACTTTGTGGATGCAACATTGATGGAACAGCTAAAAATTCCCATGGAACTAAGGTTGAATTGCAGGTTATGGTCGCTAATGGAGAGAAGCTATGTTGTCTTGGCATATGCCATTTGCTGGCTATATGGTTAGGGACTCAAACTTTTTTGCTTGAATTTATATATGTTACCTCTTTGTGGATATGGTGCTATTTTGGGAATTAATTAGCTAAGAATGCTTTATTTTTTGGGATTTTGACATGAGATTTAAATGATAGAATCAAGAAGCATAGTTGAATGGCATAGAGGACGACTCCACCAACAAAATTGCTTCCTTATCCACTTCTTCCTTATAATCGAGCAAGGAGATAGAACTCCAAAGAGTCCTTAATGCCTTCCAACTCATATTTAACACGCCACAAGGTCTACCTCCATCCAAAATTTGTGACCATCTTATAACTCTAAATCCAAGAGTGGGTGTTATAGTTGTCCCCACATATCCAGAAAAATGAAATAAAATGGCAATGCGATAAGATGCTCAAACAAGGAATTATCCGGCCTAGTCAATCCCATTTCTCTTCTCTTGTTCTCTTGGTGAAGAAGGCTGATAATTCATGGCGATTTTGTGTTCATTATCAAGCACTAAATTTCAATGCCGTGAAGAATAAATTTCCTATACCAGTGATCAAAAGAATTATTGGAAGAGTTACATGGAGCTTGTTACTTCTCAAAATTAGACCTGTTTTTAGGGTATCATCAAGTCAGAATGAGAGAGACAAATGTGGAAATGACAACTTCTTGCACCCATCATGGCCACTTCTAATTCTTGGTCATTCCCTTTGGTCTCTCTAATGCCCCCATCCACTTTCCACTCCCTCATGAATTATGTATTCAAAAAATAGCTGAGGAAGTTTGTATTTGTTTTCTTCAACATTTTAATCTACAATGGTACATAGGCAAAACACATTCAGCACCTTTGACCTGTCTTCACATTGTTGAAACAACACTATTTATATCTAAAACAATCGAAATGCTCATTTAGGCAAGCCCAAATTTCCTACTTGGGGTATTTGATTTCCTCCCAAGGAGATGCAGCAAACCCATAAAAATTGTAGCCATGATTCTTATTGTCGAAACCAGGTACTATTCTCTCTAATGAGACCTTGCTTACTAACCTAACAAAATAGGTCATAAAGGAAGAAAAACCCTTAGAAGCAGCCCACTTGGTACTATTTTGTAGGGTCCTATGACCAAAATTTAGTTTAGGGCCTATAACAATCTCACAGTTCAAAGTACTAAACCATAAGTTCCTTTGAAAATTACATATATGATCCCACATTTAAAAGCACCTTGTGATCTCTAGAAAGCTTATCACTAATTCAAAATAATATTTGGATCTCTCTATGAGATAATTGTATCTTCGTGCTTTTTATGCATGTTTCTAGCATGATTCAACGCAAAAATAAAGTCTCATTCTCTCCATCAACTACAAGTAAACTCAACTCTTTATATCTCTCCAAATAGACAACTATAACATGACCAATCCTTTGATAATCCCATTCACTGTCATCATTTAGATCATTGTTATTGACTTCAAACTCTAACAAATAAATATCTGTTGATTTTGATGAATTGCTAGGTGTAGGATTTCAAGTCTCCAATTGTTTTGCTTCTTTAAGAGGATACAAAGATACCTATAGTTATTGTTCATGTTGATTGTTATGGTCATCACTTATTCCAAAGATTCTCTTATATAGGAATAACTTTAGATTTCCTATCCCCTCACCATAATCATCTTGGTTCCCCTTCTTCCCAATTTAAATATTCTTCTATGAAATTTTTCATGAGCATCAACAACTTCAACCTTGATTTCCCTTCCCTTTTTAAAGGCAGGGAGCAACCACTTCTCTTTTTGACCCCGTACCACTCAATTAATGGGTCTAGTTTCATGAAAAGTGTTATTATCTGTTACCTCTTTAGCCTCAAAATCTTCTAAAATCTAGAGGGACTCATGATGACCTTTTTGAATTTTCCACAAGGGGCTTCCATTGGCTCCTGAGGTTACAAGGTGTGTACAGCTTGCAACAAGTCTGCAATCACACACCACAACTCTACCATCTCTGTTTGCAAGGATTGGTTGCCTATAACTCAATTTCTACCATATTTGAACATGGTTTTTGTTGGGAAATATCTACTAAGTGTTAATGACTCCTAAAAGTTAGCTAAATTAGATCGATTAGAATATTATGTACCGTTTTTAGTTCCTAAAATAGCTCCTTGTATTCCTATACATACTTGTACCTCTGTAGTAACTGTTAAGGGAATAATATATACATCTGTTCAGCTTATATTTTTGCATGGTATCAGATCATACCTAAATAGACCTAAACCCTAGCCGCCACATACTTTCTCTAATTCTACCCATCTATGTCAACCATGCCCGACATCTCTGAATCCTCCAATCCATCTGTTCAAACACCTCCACCTCATAATCCTACCTCAGATTCTCATTCCATTTAGATCATTATTATACGACTGAATGGAGAGAATTTTCTTCCCTGGTCACAATCAGTTAGAATCTACATTCGTAGTAGAGGTAAGATTGGATATCTGATTGGTGACAAGAAGGAAGCTGATCATCCTACACATGGAATATGGGATGTTGAAAACTCTATGGTTATGACGTGGCTAGTGAATTCTATGGAAGAAGATATCAGCTCCAATTACATGTGTTACCACACAGCTAAGGAGCTATGGGATAATGTGAATCAGATGTATTCTTATTTGGGAAACCAGTCCCAGGTATACGAACTGACTCTAAAATTGAATGAGATCCACCAAGGTAAGCACAGTGTTACTAAGTAATTTAATTCTCTGAAACGTTTGTGGCAAGACTTACATTTGTTTAATGACTATGAATGGAAATCCCTTGATGCTTGTAACCATTATCAGAAAATAATAAAGGATAATCGAATTTTCAAGTTCTTGATTAGTCTTAATGTTGAGTTTGATGAGGTTAGAAGCAAGATTATTGGGAGACAACCACTCCCATCCATTGGGGAAGTCTTTACAGAAACTAACATTAAGAGAGTAGACGGCTTATGATGCTTGGCAAATGAAATCCGACACCTACTATTGAAAACTTTGCCTTGGTTGTTAAGAATGTTGTTGGCTGTGCTAAGAAGACTGAGGAGAAGTCACGGGAAATAAAGGCACGGGTCTGCTGTGATTACTCCAATAAAACTCGTCATACCCATGAAACATGTTGGAAACTCCGTGAAAAACTTGCAAATTGGAAGGTATCTCATGAAGGAAAATTTAATAAAACTCCATCAGCCCATGACGTAGATTCTAGGCAGTTCACTCAGGAGCAGATTAACCACATCCTAAAGCTATTGAAACCCAAATCTAAATCCTCAAGTGCTCCCAATGCATCTGTTGCGCAAACAGGTAGTGATTTTAATGCCTTGTTATGCTCCTTTCCCTACAATTCCGCTCCTTGGATCATTGATTTTGGAGCATCTGAACATATGACCATTTCTTCTGATTTATTTTCTGAATATATGACCATTTCTTCTGATTTATTTCATACTTATAACCCTTGTTCTAGCCATGAAAAAATTCGTATAGCAGATGGGTCAATTTTTGCTAAAGCTAGAAAAGGTTCGATCACTCTATCTTCTAATATCTGCCTTAAGTCTGTCCTTCATGTTCCCAAACTAGCTTGTATTCTGCTATCTATGAGCGAACTATCCCATGACTCTAATTGTACCATTATATTTTTTTTATTCGTATTGTATTTTCCAAGAACAGACTTCCAAGAGGATGATTGGCCATGCTAAGTTAATAGATGGTCTCTACTACTTCGTTGATGACTACTTAAAGAATAAAGAAGCTTATGGCTTTAGTAATATTTGTTCTACCCCTGCTAAAGAACAGATTTTACTTTGGCATAATAGATTAGGACATCCTAGTTTCTCATATCTTAAAAGACTATTACCTCATTTGTTTAAATTTGTGGATTGCTCAAAATTTTATTGTCAACATTGCATTTTATCCAAAAGTCATAAGACTGTTTACCTACAAAACCATATCAACCCTTTAAACCATTTTCCTTAATTCATAGTGATGTTTGGGGTCCATCCTGCATTAAAACCCTTTTTGGAAGAAAATGGTTTGTAACTTTTATAGACGATCATACTCGATTATCTTAGGTCTATTTGACGCGTGAAAAATCTAAAGTTGCTCAAATCTTTCAAAACTTGTATACCATGATTGAAACTCAATTTCACACACAAATTGGTATACTTCACTCTGACAATGGTACCGAGTATTTTAATGAAGTCCTTGGAAAATTTCTTAAGCTTAAAGGCATTGTTCATCAATCTACTTGTGCTAATACCCCTCAACAAAATGGCATTGCCTAGAGGAAAAATAAACATTTACTGGAAGTATATTGGACCATTATGTTTGCTATGAATGTGCCAAAATACCTTTGGATTGAGGCTGTTTTTACTGCGTCATACTTAATCAATCGAATGCCCAGCCGTGTTTTGCATTATGCTACACCCTTAGATGTGTTTAAACAAAATTTTCCTGAAAATCGACTTTATTCTACTCTTCCCCTTTGGGTGTACTGTGTATGTTCATACCCCGACTAGGGGAAACTCCAAACTAGATCCTAGAGCTGAAATATGTGTATTTATTGGGTATGCTCCTAGTCAACGGGTTTATAAGTGCTACAACCCTTTCACACAAAAAACTGTTGTATCCATGGATGTCACATTCCTAGAACATTAAAAAAATTTCTTCAAAGGGAGAACTTTAATGTAGCAGAAAATTTTTGGGATGTTACTATTACTCCCAACCCCCTACCCATAGTCATTATTGATCACAATATAATATCTGATAATGAAGGCAAAGAAACTACTCACAATATAATCTCTGATAATGAAGGCAAAGAAACTACTCCTAATATGTCCATGCCAGGAACTCCCAATTCTACCACAGGTGGACAAATACTACTGTCCATTCCCAAGGAACGGAATACTGAGCTTCGTGTTTATACTAAGAGAAAGACTCAATTAAGAAGTAGAGAACAACCTACCTCACCACTGCACAACCTCTCAAACTCCCCGAAGAATGAACCTGAGAACAACTCTAATTCAGGTAATCCATCTACTATTTTACCCCTTCTTATGCCTAGTAATGATCAATCTATACCTACTAACCCACAAGTTACCAGTGATATTTCTATTGAGTTCTCTGTTGATAATTACCTACCCATAGCATTTAGGAAAGGGAAACGGGCATGTACCAACCATCTCATATCAAAGTACCTACCTTATGGAAAACTATCACACAAACACGACTCCTTTATCTCTAAAATCACTAACCTGTTTGTGCCAAGGAACATTCAAGAAGCCCTTCAAGATCCGGATTAGAGATTAGCTGTTATAGAAGAGGTAAATGCACTTGAGAATAATAGAACTTGGGAACTTGTTAATTCCCCTAGAGATAAAAAACTAGCAAGGTGCAAGTGGCAATTCACTGTTAAATTCAAGGCTGATGGCAGTGTGAAGGTTGAAGGTAAGGCTAGTTGCTAAGGGGTTCGCTCAAACCAAAGGTATTGACTACTAAGAGACATTTGCTACTGTTGCAAAGGTAAATACTATTCGGGTGTTGTTATCCTTGGCTTTAAATTTTTAGTGGACTTTACATCAACTAGATGTCAAAAATGCATTTCTTAATGGAGACTTAGAAGAAGTTTATGAGCCAACTTTCGAGATTTGAGGATACCTATTCGAGGAATAAGGTGTGCAAGCTAAAGAAGTCATTATGTGGTCTAAAACAGTCCCCTAGAGCATGGTTTGATAGATTAGGAAGGGTTGTGAAGAGTTATGGCTACTGTTAGAGTTAAGTCGACCATGCATTATTCTACGAGCAGTCTAAGGCAAGTACACTATCTATCCTTATTGTTTACGTGGACGATATCATTCTAACTAGAGATGACGTATCCGAAATAGAAGAGTTGAAGAAGAGATTAGCCAAAGAATTTGAAATTAAAGACCTTGGACCCCTCAAATACTTCATCGGGATGGAATTTGCTAGATCAAAAGAAGGTACATTTGTGAATCAGAGGAAAGATATACTAGATCTGTTGAATGAGACAAGATTACTAGGTTGCAAGGCAGCTGATACGACTGCTGAAACAGATCTGAATCTTAGCCCAGCTAAACCTAAAAATATCGTTGATATGGAGAGATACCAGTGGCTGGTTGGGACACTAATATATTTGTCACACACCAGACCTGATATAGCTTTTTGCCTTAAGCTTAGTGAGTCAATTATACATTCACTAGGCCAAGAACATTTGGATGTTGTGTATAGGATACTACAATATCTAAAAGGAACTCCCGGGCAAGTTTTAATGTTTCGTAAGCGGAACAATCTTCAAGTTGAAGTCTATACCGATGTTGATTAGGCAGGGAGTGCTACTGATAGAAGATCAATTTCAGGTTATTGCACATTTGTTGGTGGTAACTTGGTAACTTGACGGGGTAACTTGGGAACTTGACGCAGTGAAAAACAAAGTGTTGTTGCAAGGAGCAGTGTCAAAGCTGCGTTCTGATCAATGGCACATGGAATTTGTGAAGTTTTATGGATTAAAAGGGTACTGGAGGAACTGCAAATTCCTATTTCAGTTCCTATGAAGGTGTATTTTGATAACAAGACCGCAATTTCAATCGCCCACAACTCGGTCCTTCATGATAGAACAAAACACGTTGAGGTTGACAAGCAGGAGAAGACTGAAAAAGGATTAATTTGTGTTCCTTATATACCGACCTCATAATATGTAGCTAATATTCTTACAAAGGGGTTACACAAGAGGTAGTTTAGTGCTCTGGTTACCAAGCTTGCTATGGATGACATCTATAAGCCAGCTTGAGAGGGAGTGTTGGGAAATATCTGGGTGGATATTTCCTATATATACTTGTACCTATATATTGACTGTTAAGGGAATAATATATACATATGTTCAGCTTATATTTCTGCAATTTTGAAGCTGAAACCGTTCAAAGTGTATGGGATCTTTCATTTCAATACCACTTGACATAGAGAAACCAATTAAGGCAGCAAATTTCACCAAAGTATGACTTGAACTAGGGTGATTGTGGTTAGAATAGTTATGAGTTTATAAAAAAAATCTCTTCTAATAAAATATGAATACGGAACTACTATAATTCTGGTTTTATAGTAATCTGATTAAAAATCCTATCCAAACTAAGAAAGAAGTTCAAGACCTCTAAGGAAAACCCTAGTCATCAGCTACTATTAGACTTGCAATAAAGGAGGTCGAACTTAATAGGATAGTAAAGATATCGTAAATTAATTAAGAAAATAGCATAGTAATTATGTGTATGTCGGGATGGGTGCTCCTACGTCACATGAGAGGGAAATCAACACTTGAACCATCTTCACCTTAAAATCATTTTGTTGAAAATCACGACATGAGAGATACAAATTTTAGTATGAATTTTGAGTGGCAACATCCATTATTTGGATGTCTTCCTTAACTCTTGTTAAAGATTTTAATAATTAAATTCACCTACATCTTAGGTTGCATAACAATTACGATACAACACATAATTTCTATTGAAAAGTGAAACCAACAAAATGTAAGAAGTTAAGACTAGACCAACCATAACAAAATTACCAAGGAGACATATGGTTAATGATCGTTTACTACTATATTGTATTGTTTTTTCATTACATTTTTCTATTTGGAGAATGATTCTCACATTATTCAAGAATCGTGTTGCTTGTAGAATTGGGATTGCTTATCATGCTAATGGGCATCTTTCATGATATATTGTAGTGTGATTTCCTTTGTGCAAGTATGTTTTCTACAAGCTCAAAATCTCCAACAATGACGGAAAGACATAGCAATAGAGCCTCCTAAGTCGACTAAAAGCTCAAGTAATAGTAGATATATAAAAAGATAATTATGGAAAAATGTAAAACATTTTATACTAGAAAGATCACAAAATATAAAAATAAAATAAAAAAGAAAGAGGTTCTTCGGATGTGTCCTAAATATGGCAATTTAGTGCATATGTGTCACTATTCACTAGACATCACAACCATACATGTAAGGATAGATTTCTCCTTGTCAAAATTTAAATGTATCTTATTTCAATGCATCTAGATACTCAATTAAGTTCCTAAAAATTTATCAAGCAAGAAAGAGTAAGAGTGCATGTGAATTCAAACTCTATACAAGGGTAGAGTGCATGTGAATTCAAACTCTATACAAGGGTAAAGAAAATTTTAACAATTCAAACCATACATGTAAGGATAGATTTCTCCTTGTCAAAGTTTAAATGTATCTTATATCAATGCATCTAGATACCCAATTAAGTTCTAAAAATTTATCAAGCAAGAAAAAGTAAGAGTGCATGTGAATTCAAGCTCTATACAAGGGTAAAGAAAATTTTAACAACTCAAACAAGACAAAACTAGAAAGAAATCATTGAATAGAAGTTCAAGGTGGATCAGGAACAAAATACAGAACGCATAAGTGATAGAATAAACTAAAACTTAATTTAAACAATACCATTAAAATGCACGATTGATAAAACAGAATATCACATACCTTCCATTTTGAGAGTAAATTTCCAGTCAAGTCTAACTCCTCGAGATCTACAGTTATAGCATTCACAACTTACTAATAGCAAAAGACATAACAACGGTCTGTTTAACTTAATAAAGCACTAACATGTACAAGATCAAATCTCTCTCCAACCATGTGTTCAAGTTTTAGTATCAGTTTAACTCTAATTGGATTGATATGAAGAATAATAAATATATTTATGGTGGTGGCCCTCTAAAAATGAGGCCTTTGAACAATTATAATTTAGTCATAAGCAACATCTGAGGTTAGTTTAAGTCCCATGGAAAAATGCTCATAAACAGACATCTATATCGACAAAACTACAAAAAAAGAACATGTCATGGAGAACGAGTATAGTACAGCAAATCAACAATATCTCTGCAAAATTTCATAATATCTGTTCAGTATCAAGCATGAGATGGTTCAAGATAATCAATAATTAACAAATTGTGAACGTAATTTCTAACAAGGATAAGATTATGGATGGCCTAGCCTTAAGTGGAAGTCACACCATATGACACGATAATCTTAACTAGAGAGTGCTCCCAAAATCACCTAAACAATTTCCACTGCAACATTGTAGTTCCAAATAAGACATTTTTGCAGCTGAACCGCTTCAAATGCAGAATCAAACATTCTTATAATTTGCATTCATGACTATTGAATTCTAAATCCCCATTTATTTGCAGAAGAACTGAAAGCTTTGATTAGTAGAAGCCTTAACTAAGGATACATACCCTGTATAAGCACACAAACAATGACAAAAACCGTAAGAAGAAAAAATCAAGAAACCAACTTACTAGGAACCACTGAGCTAATTTCAACGGGAGATCCAGGATTGCTAACACCCATGTAAGATATTGACGCACTCCTCAATTCTTCAAGTCGACTAATCTTATCTTCAATCTTGTCTTTCCCTAGTAGTTCCACAGCTACACGCTTGTTGCTGGCTGAAAGCACATACATTTCATCTACAACAAACAAAGCACATAAACATTTATTACCAGTAACACAAAATGAAATCAAGCATAATAATTCTACTATATCAGTAACACAAAAAACAGTATATACCCTCTTCTTCTTTAGTGGACTGCCCTCTGTATCTCAGATGAACAGCTTCTAAGAAAGATATTCCAGAGCTAAGATTGTGGGTGCGGACGAAAGAACCAGAAGTTTGAGATCTTGCATGGAAGTATCGGACCCCATTAACGGAGCCATCGTGCTTGGCGTCTCCGTTATCCCAGTCGACCCCAACCCATGTGCCTGGATATCCCTGCACTGCTCCTAAATACTTGACTGTTCCTACTCGGCGGGGATCGTTGGCTAAATGGACTCGTTGGCCAAGTGCGAAAGCCTCGGAATTCGACTCCGTGGCAGCCTGCATCTGCATCTGCATCTCTATCACTGGAGAGTAATAATACTTCGAGGCGGGTGTTGGTCGAGAATTGACTCGCAGTGTCACCTAAGCATGAATGGGACGTTGGGATCTCGATTATTACAAAAATGATACTGATACGTCATGCGTCAAACTTACTTAACGCTATAATAAGTAAAGGTATTTCGGTCTAGGAATGTCATTCGAGCCCAAAAACCTGAAATGTATCGATTCTGGGGCTTGCAAAACGATATCGAGATGCCACGACAAATCTCCGTATACCTTATAGGTAACTGTTTGCTAGCTAATCATTTTCTACTCTTTTCTATAGTAAGTCTTCGTGTATACTGAGCCTTTGTTTGGATGGAAAGAAAGCAGGAGAAAAGAAAGGAAAGGAAATACAATTTCTCTTCCTTTCTACTGTTTGGACAAAAATAAGCAAGAAAAAGGGAGAGAATGGAGAAGAAAAGGAGAGAAGTTTAGCCCAAATATATTTCCCACCAAATTGGTGGGAAAGGAGGGGAAATTCAAGACAAAGCAAGACAAGATAAGTAAATTACC
>JANIPN010000003.1:40676129-40689397 GCA_027478595.1 Erythroxylum anguifugum
ATAAATATTGCAACAATTATCAAATAATTAATAAATTATCTCTGTTCTGTCCACCGCAACCAAACATCTCACTGTCTTCAATTCTTGTTCTGTTCCGTCCCGTCCTGTCCAGTCCCGTCCTTGTCTGCTGAAGACGCTAACGAAACGCTGCGGTAGAGATGACCAATTTGACCTAACCCGGCCCGATCCAATTTTGACTTGGATTGATCGGGCCACGGGTTAGCTATGATTGGTCAGACCGGTCCACGAGTCGAGTACAAACTGACCTATGACCCGACCATTATTTAAAAAATAACGTTGTTTTTGATGTTTTTCTTTAACAAAAATATATGGTAACCTAGCCCATTGACATTCCTAACAAAAGAAAGGAAATGCAAGATTAAGCATAAAGTATAAAATAAACAAAAGAAAAAAAATAGTATTTCCCCTGCAAAATACCAACAGTTTATGTTCATCATGCAAAATATAAAGATATACCACGAAAGAATTCAATTTATAAATGTTAACATGAAAATGATATTATTTCTCAGCTATTGCAACTTGAAATTGCCACAATTTGTGTGGCGAATGTAAATGTTAAAATCGCAACATTCTACTAACAAACTCATAAGCAAGCTGTAGGTAGCTTTTAGAACCATCATCATTTGGCAGCTTCAAAAGACAAGCAACTTTGGAAAATTCTGCATGTTCCCTTAGATATGCTTCCTCAGTCATTTCAACGTCCTGTATCTCCTCTTTAAAAAGCTTAGGCTTGGACAAGGCCCATTGCATTGCCCATATGGCTAATGGTCTCATGTAGCAAAGAGACCTGTAACGGCCATTGGTGTTCCAGGCCTCTGGCATCTGAAATGAATAGCTGCGGCCAGAAACAACAGGAGGAAACGTTATTATGCATAAGACCAAGTCGTAACATAATTTGAGTATATTATGTAGGAGAATGAAAAGCACCCTAGACCCCCTTGTGACCACGCTGCTTCGTAGACGCCCGCTGCCGTCTGGAATGCCATATCTACCATACCCTCTTGAATCATGGTAGCAGCAAGACCATAAGTGACCCCAGACCATATCTCTCTTGATTGCATCGCAGACATATCAACTCTTCCATCTGGTAGCATTCCGTTGACAGCTCCACGAGTTCCTCCCATCACCTTCAAGACATTGAACTCGTAAATTTTCTCAAGTGCACTCCTTGCCTTCTCCTGATCAACAATTGCCAAGAGATCACATGATCTAGCATACCTGTCACATAAATGAGAGTCTGAAGTCCATTTTCAAGTTTCAAATAAGGAACACTAATTAATAGTCAAGTGTAAAAAGATCCTCATCGCGTTTTAAGTTATTCCAAACGAATGGCAATTTGAAAGAAACAGGAAATAAAATTATACAAACTGGTAGAAAATGTGCTCGCAAATTTATTGCTTACGCCAAGTAATTTTGAGTACTTCCACCAAACCAAAGGCAAGGATGCATTCGTTCTGGGACTTGTCCTAATTCCCAAGAAGATAAAGGAAAACTCTAGAAAACATATAAAGCTGACACTCGTAACAAATGCATGTACTGAAGTTATATAAGCATAAGAAATTGGCAGGCAAAAAACTAACAACTAGCAAGTGTGAGAATTGAGCATACCAGTGCCCAGCTAGTTGATCAGCTTGAATGGAACTGTTTCCACAGCTATCATAATTGAAATACGAACCATTCCATAATGTGCTGTAAACAGATTTAGCATTTTGATATTTAACCCAGAAGTAACTTGCAGATGCAGTATCACCAACTTCTCGTGCCAGGGCTGAACCAGCCTGGAGAGCTGCCACCCAAAGGCCACCACAGTAGGCACTCACACCAGTAACAGACCAAGCATCATAAGTTTGATCAGGGTATCCCTCATTCTCAATCATTCCATCTCCATCTTTATCAAATTGATCCATGTAAGCCATTGCAACATACACCGATGGCCAGACAGCTTGAGCAAAACTTTTGTCACCAGTTGCAATTACATCTCTGTATACTTGGAGAACAAATTTGGCATTCAAGTCCTTCCATCCAGTTGTGTTGAAAAGGTTATAAGCATTTACTTCATACCACGGATCATTGAGCCCAATATCGTGGGGTACAGCACCTAGGACCTTTCGCTGAACCCACTTCCCATCACTCATTATTTGCCTCTTACTGGGGTCATGCATCATAACTGCTGCTGCAAAGTCTCTTTGAATACTGAGTTCAAGCTTTGGGAACAGCATGAGAAGTGAAAAGGAGGAATAGAAATGGACATCGTACGTATTCCACATGAGATATTCACTTCCTTCAAGATAGAGGAACTGACCAACATTTTCTTCCCCACTCTGGAGCAAATGTGTCCCAAAAGCAACAGTTGATGTTACTGAACTTTGTATCTGTTTATATGTAGACACCATTCTGTCAAGTATCTCTGTGCTCGTGTCATATTCCTTAGTAAACCCAGTTTCGGCATTCAAATCCGCCCTCAATCTCTCAAGAGAAAATTTCCTTTCCATAATGCCTGCTAAACATTGCATCGGAGGTGATCCATCTGTCCAGAGTAAAGGGGAACATTTTTTGGTTATCAGAACCCACAGAACTCACAAATCTGTAATAAGCTCTCTAATCTGCAAGTACCTGTCCAGATTGTTCCCCCTGCATTGAGATAGTACAACTCGTTGAAGAGAGTGACAGGGTACCTAAGTGAAGAGATTGTCACGTCATAATGCCTTAAAATACTGTGACGACTAATTTACACATGTTATTGAAAAGGTTTATTAAAATACTGTGACCACTAAATTACGCACGTTATTGACAACGTTTATTAAAAAACTGCCGACGACTACATTACACATATTATTGAAAAAGTTTATCCAAACTCACCATTCAGGAAGCCTTTTGTCTTCAATAATTGGTCGTTGCCATGATTCTATTTGGGATTCCCAGTGAGAGTGCTCTGGTTCAAACAGATGCACAAGGGCAAGTTCAGTTTTCAGGGGATATCTAGTAATAAAATCACGTTCATTGGATTCTTAATCTGGCTTATTTGTTCACATCAAAATCAAACCCCAAAATTATGTTTTGAGACGATTTACATTTTAATTTATATTAAAACAGTACCAATGAGAGCATCATGAGCAATTTTAGCAGCTGCATCCCCTAGTGCACCATAAAACTTGGTATATCGCCTGCTATTTGACCTATTATGTTAGCAGAAAGTAGCATTGGATGAAGTAATTACACAATTCTATGAACGGCAACAACCCACCTGTGATAAATTCTTTCACTAAATCTTACTTCAGGGCAGTCCCATGCCAATGAAAATGTAACAGTGCGAACAGAATCAACAGGAATGGTCAAAGAAGCTGCTAAGGCAGCACCAATGGATGATCCAGGATCCGATGATGAACCTTGCTTAAAGCTTAGATGGTCGAATGTTCCGTGCTGTAACCAAACAAATCACATTAAAAGGATTAAATTAGCAAAAACATCTTTACAGGCTCGTGAGATAAAATAACAGTAACTACAAAGTTTTGTGCTGATGAAAATCAAAAAAAGGTTGATACAGTCCTCCGATTCAACATGTCAAAGACCAAAGACAGTATTCTTCCGCTATATCTTTGTAGTACAGAACATCAAAGAGGCCTTGCATTTTAGTGAGATGACAGTCACCACACAACTTTCTAAAGCTATCTCCGATAGAACATACGTAAGTGCATAATGCAAAATAATTTAATGAAACCATTGGGCTTAGTGGCTCAATGGGAAAGCAAAATAAAAGCTTGTAAACTGCACTGGGGTTCATATGTTGGTGTATCCTCTACGTTTTCCGTTGTACCACAAAGAATGTTATTACAACTTTGATTCTTAAGGTTAAGGCATCAGGTGATGGCTTTTTGTATCCTAACTTCGTCTTTTCGCCAAATGCATGCCATGTAACTAAGACTCTCAAGAGGAGTAGCAAGTACACGTATCACCAAGACTTTGAGGACCATTAGGGGCTAAAACATTTAACCACAACATGGCGCTAAACTCATAGAGTTGACTGATCCTGCCCAATATCCAAAAATATATGTCCTTTGAGAGGGGTTCCCATGTGGTGAAAAGCCCTGAGCAAAGGACTCCATCCAAGGTAAGCAGTTTCAAATCTATAGTCAGCACCTTGCTCTTCGTTTTATATGTTAATGCAACTGTCATAACTCATTTCAACAATAACCAGTCACCTAAAGAAAGTATTTATGAAAGGGTGGTGTTTGGAAAAATCTCAACTATTTCAATGAAAAAATCAATTTTGATTCAACGCGTATTCAGAATGTGGAGGGGATAATCCAACCTTTTTAATCTCATCCCACATGTCTTTTGCAGTGACACCCTGTGAATTACCAGATATTGTGAAGCAAGGACATTTGGAGACATGCACATCAGCTGTCTCCAGTGCTGCTATGGAAAAAGTCAAAGTAGGCTGTCCATTTGCTGTTCTGCAAAGGAAATACACTTCTTTTAGGCTTGTCTAGCACTGATAGAAATCAAAAGCGATTACAATGGCATCTTACTTATCACCTGAACTATTTCAATAGATATGTGCTATGCTATGACTTACTTATGGTGTAAAGTAACTCCATGCACACCATCTCTTGTCCTGGAAGAGCTAATAATATCAATAAATCTATCAATCTTTCAAAATTAAGCTATAGTAGAATGGAATAAGCGTCCAAATTAATATTAACAAAAACAGACATCGGTTATAAATAAAACTACAACAGTAGTAACACGATATCAGTAATTATAACTTACATCATCTCCTTATTGTAGTGATGACCAGATAGTCCAGAGTTACCACCCACAGAATTCTGAAATTGTGTCCAAGTTGGTTGTGTTGCGTGATTAAAAAATTGTTTGAGAACATAAATGCTCTTACATCTACTTGTGCAATTTATAACCGGTAGTTAAACTTCACAAAGTTGAGAGAATGTATCCAGGTTGTTGACCATCGTAGAGATGACGACAGAATATTTATGTTCAGGGACAATGTCAGTGTTAAGTTGACAATAAAAATGGCCTAACAAAGCTATGCATATAGAGGAAAGAAAAGAAAAGTTAATATGTTCAGAATTCATAATGATTGTCACTGCCATACATTTCTAAAGTCACTTTTATATAAACCATATCGAAATTTTCTGGGATATCTTCATCACTAAGTACTAGTAGGACCATCACCATAAATATTATATGGAAGTGACTCGTTACGGTTGACGACTCCATCTGTGTACTGAGAGAGGATTCTATCAAGTGTAAAGAATGAAGCATAAAAATCTTCAACTTACAGCCCACGTAAAGAGTAATGTGACATCTGCTGAAGTCCTTCCAGAATTGGATAGCTGGAACAGAAATAAGGAAATCACTGAAAGTGAATGTACGTACAGGCTAATTACAAACAGACAATGAAGTTCATCAAAAGCCTTTTCTTTTACCGTGAATGTAAAAACTGACACCGGGAAGCTGCTTTCTTTGTAGTTATGAGGAATGAAAGGTGAAATCTGACGTGAAACAATTTTAAGTTCCGGGTCAGGTTCACCTGTTTGACAAATATATGCAGTGTAATTAATACTTGATCACACTGCATTCTCTCAACTTTGATTCCAACTGCTAACACTATTACCATCATAGATTGTCCAAGCTCTTGGAAACAAAGCATGGTATGTACACTTCTCTCCATTTAGATTCCAGTCCCAAGATTCAATGCCTAAACCTGTGTTTTCTCTGCAGAAAAGAAGTCACAATTCAATGAATTTCTGGAAGAAGGATTGAAGAATTAAATGAAGAGTCACTTAAATGAAAGACAGTATTTAAAAAGAAAGGCTTACTTGGGTATCTCTGGTGTCCTTGAACATAGTACAGAAGAAACTTCCTTACCATTTGGCCGGGAAACAAATACCTAGATACGATAATTTAGTGCTTCAAAATAATTACTCTAGATGGTCATGGAGTTTCAGAAATTAGGAGTATGAAGAATTACTTGATCTGCTATAGCAGTTAAATTCTAAGGATAAGTGCTTATTATTTAGTTACAAAAGGTACAGGTAAATATTTGCACATGGGGACACAAATCCAGAACTAGGCACGTTTGGTGATGCAAGTTTGAAAGTTGGTTCTACAAATGAGAAGTGCAACTTACAGAAAATTGATTTGCCAGAACTTGGTTTTCTTCACATACTATAGGGAACACTCGAAAGAATTGGAACTCTCCTTTATAACTTCTTCCGATGCTTCCTGCACTGAAATAATTATTTCCACACATAAGCTGGACTAGAAAACTTCATGTAGATAGTAAAGAAAAATGCTTGGACGAGACAGTATAGGAGAAAATGAGAGGTACAAAGAAAGTGGGTTTTGAGGTATTAAACGTTTAGTTTGTTACTTGTAGACTGAAGGAAGAGTCCTTTGACCAACATTAAGGTGAATTAATTAGTAAAGGAAAAGGATGACTTAGTCGCAGAAATTGTAACTTAATCATGGTTTATAAGTTGGAATACTAAAATAGTAGCAGCATATGTGGTCTAACGGATGAAGCAGTTAGAACTGTCATCAGCAAATACTAGTAATACATTACTTATGTTGCAAAAAAAAAAAAAATCTGTATTCTCCAGTTTTTCAGCAGATTTAGATTGCAACATATATCCAACATGGAACAACTGACTTTAATTGAAAAGAAGGGATCTTGAATGCTCAACAATATTCAGAGGGAAATTTTTCACGGGCAAAAGAAAAACATACCCGATGCCACCTAAAGGAACACCATGGTCACTTGTAATATTGTGTTTTTTGGAAAAATCAAATATTGATGGCTGAAAGGATTAAGGAATTGACTTTATTCATCTGCTTATGATTTTCAAATATAAAAATATTAGGGAAGAGAGATTGTATATTACTCTTCCTCTGGCTGCTTCTTGCTTGGTGTGATGCCGCAGCCGCAAGCCTATCGGAAGCTTATAGAAGCAACGAAAGTAAGATATGTGAGTCCATGTAAACAACTACTAAAGCTGCAATCAAAAGCAAACTGAATTAAATCCAACTCTTTCACTTCCATGCATTGTTCTTTTTCTCTCCCTTCTTTCACATTCCATCTGTCTATTTCTGGAATAATAAAGAAAGGGTCATGGTATGATATAGGTCCTTCGGAACAGTGAAATTAATTGGTTATGGTGATTTTTGGCCACTAAACGTAGTTTAAGTTGTTTCTTTTAGCTTACTGTTTTAAATAGAAGAAATTGCAGGTTGTAGATAGAAAACGTTTGAGCTCACCAGTCACTGAAAGATGAATAGAAAGAACTTCGTGCAAAACAACTATTGGGTTGATTTCAAAGCTACAATATGACAGTCTCTCCACATTAACAATTCTGCTGAGATCATAATGGTTACTTGGAATCAAATCAATAATACCAACTCTGATAACATCATCTAAAGAAACTTCCACTTCCACTTCCACTTCCACTTTTTATTTATTTCAAGCATTATCTAAGATGCAAGAGTTATTGGAGAAGTTTAAGTCCGAGGGGAATGAGCCCAGTCCAAAAGACATTTTTGATACAGTACTTGGTACTTGTTCAGGTTATTTAAAACGCCTTGACTATGGCCCTAAGCCAAATATTTCAACCTCAAGATATAAAACAATCATTGAACACTTTCAAGAAGAAAGCGACAAACTTAAGGCTACATTAT
The DNA here is from genome assembly GCA_027478595.1 of Erythroxylum anguifugum. Lineage (NCBI taxonomy): Eukaryota > Viridiplantae > Streptophyta > Magnoliopsida > Malpighiales > Erythroxylaceae > Erythroxylum > Erythroxylum anguifugum. The sequence goes on from JANIPN010000003.1 coordinate 40,683,846, forward strand.
AGGCTGAAGTAATCGGAAGTAAAGAAACTCGAGCTAAATCAGCAAAACATGATAGCAAAAGCCAAAATGAAGAGGAAAGTTAATGGTATTAATTTTATCTCATTATTATATCACTTCTTGTGTGTACTATAATTTAATTTTAATACTTTTTTTTATGGAATTAAAAATGGATGAAGATGCAACTGATGAGTGATTATATTGTGAATGATGAAGTTATATAGTGTTTTCTTTAATCATAATCAAATACTTAGTGCATCAGTACTTTCACAATACTTTTAGTTGATTTTAACCAACCTTTTGGGATGATTATAGGTTTGTGGACTTGGACAACATTAGGTAGTCGTTCGGGTTATAATCAAATGTTTTTGAAATTTGAGCATCTTAGTCAGTATGTCAAATATATTCCAATTTATGAAGTAATCTCTTTATGTATTATTTTGTCTATAAGAATTCCTCAAGCTGTCATCAATATCTTGTATAGGAATAAAAGATCATCCTTTAATATTATTATATTACTTGTGTTGGTACAATTTGATTATATTTATATATTATTTATAGAATGCTTGACATTTTGAATTAATAATATTTCTCTACGAATTAATTTTTATAATAATAACCAAATAATTCACAATAAAAAACATGTTGATATATTATATACAAAACGTATGGTTTAATATTATGGATTACAAATGTAGTAAACAACATGTCGCTACATTATAAAAAACGTAGCAAATAACATATTGCTACATTATAAAAATATGAAGCTAATACTACATAGTAAGGATAAAAATGTAGCCAAAAGATGTGATTAGATTCGTAAACCAAAAGATGTTACCAGAACAACAAAACAACAGAATGACTAAACTTAGTCGAAGATTGCTAGAATAATATATGATCATTTCCTCATTCTTATCCAATAGTTTAAACTTTTGGGGTTAGTCATTTCTAGTGATGATATGAAAGTCGTTTGTTTCCAGTGGATTTTCATGTGTTGTCGAAGTTGTGCCACCCATGAATATGGTGGGCTTATGATCTATTCTGTCTACGAACGATTGTAAGGTGATTATTAGAATAATATATGATTCAATCTTCCACTTTAACTTTTAAAGTGAATGATGACTTGAACAGAGGAAATATTCTGATGAGCAAGATATATAACAATATTCTTTATGGAACATACATGCTATAATAATATTAGAACTCTTTAACACTTTCCTTCAATATCTAGAATATCATCTTCAACTTGTTACAAACATTTTTTTTTAAATTCTTAGTTTCTTTTGAACTATTTAGAGTTGGAACCTTAGTTATATGATTTTTACTTTTAGAAACTTTATTATACTATTCTTCACACTTAATGAGCTTTGCGGAGGCACAAAGTTATTTGATACGATGTAAAATAGTAAAAGAGAAAATAAATACTATTAATTAAGGCCTCTGTTTGGAATATAATATAATTATTCGTGTAGATTTACATATCAGTTCTTACATAAATGTACAATATAATTTTTAAACAAAAGATTTAATTTATAATGATAATAGATTATTATTAAACATTTAGCTTTCCATTTAAGTTGGAATATACCTCAATTTGTTATACAATTTTTTTCTCATAACTCCTAACAATTTCTTCTAAAAGATAGAATCTTAATTTTGCCATTTTTAATATTAAAACATTTCATCATACAACTCTTTATTTTTAAAAGAGTTTCATCTATAATCTATATACATTATTATTCTTTTTGTTCTTTTCAAGTGTTCTGTATTTGTGATATCATATAAAAGAGAAAAAGAGAAACTAAATATAAATTTTATATTCACAATTTTTCTTTCCAATATTTCAAAATAAGATAATAAAACTACAAAGGAAATAGTATTCCTGGTCCCTGGTTTTGCTGACAGGAACTAACATTTTTGCAATTTACATTTTCTACACTATTGATTACAAACGGCATGATCAACTCAATAGATCTTGAATACTCTAAAACTACTTCTAAATGTTACTTATTAGAGAAATTAAATTCAATTGATGCATTCATGGGAAATTATGCGAACATTTGAAAAGGCAAACAAAGAAATTTTCTTGTCTTTACACTATAGCATTTGGATAGAACGCAATTAAAGATTATATCATGATATAAGCATGCAATTGAATAAGAGAGTAATACAATTGAATACTTTGCTGGATAACTTGATTGGCAAGATAAGGCTACATCTGATAATTCATTAAATTTATCCCATCTTGAGCCCACTGATTATCACCAATTGGAGATTGTCCTTGCTAAGTGATAGAATATGATTTACATCTCGATATAGTTTGAGAGAGTGTTTGGCAGGCAGCATGATTGTTGTTAAGTGATAATGGTGTTGGGATAGTTATGAGGAGACTCCCTAGTGCTCTTTTCTCTTGTTTTTGGTTAGCTAAGGATTGATGTGCTCCTAGTTCAAGTTGTAACACAACAAGTTTGCTCTTCAATTTCTGGACTAATATAATTTCTTTTTTACTTTTAAAAATCGTTTTTGACAATAATACTAAATCATTGATGTTGAACACAATTAGTTTTTGAACAAATTAGTATGTTAGAATTTTAATTTGAATTAGTATTAATAATTTAGAGTAGATCATATTAGTTATTAGTTTAAATTTATTGTAAATTGAGAAAGTATTTATGATCATTGACTTTTTATTAAATTAATTTAGAACTTATGATTTTTTTGCGATATTTCAATTTTTAATTTAAGATTCTCTCTAGTCAAGAGGTTAGCTTTTTTTTTTGGTGAAATTTCAATCTTATTTGTAAGTTTTTTGGAATTTATTTCTAAATAAATTCACATCAGTTTGTACCAAAACAAAACTCTAAATCAAATTTATGATATGTGCTCTTCTAAGGGTGCCTCTACACCTAAGAAAGAACATGATATGCTCTTTATTTTCCAGGCATTGCAGGGACAATTCAAATAAATGAGCGTGATGCATAATAATGTGAAAATTGTTTTGGAAAGACAATTTCAATAAATTGCAGAATTGCAAAAGGAACAAATACTACATGTTTTTAATGTATGAAGGAGGCAAAGATATCATGCAATGCTTCTAATTGAAGTGATCAATGATTTGACGATAAGCTGAATAGGGAAGAAGCTGGCTTGATGTTTGGAGTTGAAGGGGTACGTTCGCACTAAAGAGACCCATTAGGTGTCCAATATCATTCAGTTCCTATATATATATATATATATATATATATATATATATATGAAAAGCAATAAGTAAATACAGTGTTTCTTAAGCATACCATATGCAGTATATCTCTTGTACTTGGGCTGAACCCCAAAGGCAAGCATCCATTCCAATTCAGTTGTCGTTGCCATGTCAGTGAAGGAGGCTTTGCAGGATCAATCTAAAGAAAAGAAGTTTCATTAAACATGTTGACCGATGGAAAATAATGAAGAGCAAGTCTATGATTTTTTAAAAAAATACAGTTTATTGCCAGCATAGATATTATATGCTATTTTAAAGTTCTAACTTCAGAATGCAGAAAATTTTGAATATACGAAATACAACCCCAATTTATCACCACAGAACTTGAGAGTACAAAGATAATGTAAGGCCAGTAAAAATGCATATATCTCTCTTAGAAATCTGAAGAAGAACAAATAGAAGTAGATACTAATAAGAAGAACAAGAAACGAAGCTAATACTAAAATGTAATGTGCAGGTCCCCATTTTTATGAATCGAAAACCAATTTCCTCGAGACTGCAAACTGGTTCTAATTCCTAAATAAGACAATTCCATCCCGTCTTAGACATGATGCTCTGTTCTATGATTGAATATGTAGACATTAGACTCAAACCTTTTCCTCGGAGCAATCCGACAGAGGCTTCTTTTCACAGTTTTCTTGAAGATCGTTCTCCATAATCCCTAACAAAAAGGAAACATCAACTTCTATGTTTACGCTAGCACAGCAACAATACTGAAGCAATAGCAACTTGGGAGAACATAATCATGGTAAAAAAAAAAAAACATCTACGACTACGAAAAGCAATAGCAACTTGAGAACAACACCAAAACAATACAGCAAGAGACATTAATGGGATAATCACATCGATCTCACGTTGGTCACTCATTTTACTTGGTTTTTTAAGCATTCAATCAAAATTTAGAAGGATTCTAACAGAGTATAAATCCCAGTTCCTGACGAAAAACCTGTTCTGATGCTGACAAAGGCGAAGCTGAAAACGTGAAATGTTGGCTTGGCAAGCAGGTCCAATGATGGTAATGAGAACCAGAAAAACATGCGAGACGGACAATCGGAAGGTGGCTGACACGTAAGCTTGTAGGGTAGCTGCAAAAAAAAGAAGAAAGAAAGTGGATTCTGACTACCGGATATTATAATAATTATTGAGAGATAAGGCCAAAAGAAAGTGGGCACCGCGAATCTACTCAATTGTGTCGTCCCACGTTGCATCCATTAGGGTAAAATGACGTTTTTACCCCAGAAGCACCACAGACCAAAATGCTAATCGCCTAGAAGCAAAGTAGTAGGAACAGGCTGGGAGCGAGGCGAAAAACGGCCCAAATGGGGAATTACTTGTGACTTTGGAAATTAATTCCAAAAAGCAAGAGAATCAAACCGAGACGAGAGGTTGGAGTTCCTTGAAAACAAGTGGAAAGCATAGCAGACTAGTCTAGTCTCTACAAGGACGATGATGTGTAGGGAAAGGTGGTTTGATTGAGCGAAATAAATTGAAATTTCAGTTGCTGGAGATGGGCAAGATTTTCTATGTTACACGTTGGACTTTTGCTTACCATTTCCACATCTTTATTATTCTTGTGTGGTCTTTGGTAGGTGCCACATATCTGATGAAGATACGGTCGGCCACAACCATTAGGTAAACTTATAACTATTATGAATTTCAGACATTAACGATAATGATTGGTTCATTTCAAGATTACTCACACCTGGTATTAACTTATACCATATGGTTTCTCTATTAAAATTTTTCTTGTCAAACGAGGTAATTATATTTTCAAGAAAATTGTATTTTTAATGTAAAATACGTAAATACATACAAAAGTCTATGCTATTTTAAAGAAAATATACAATCTATTGTGAGATTCCATTAGTTTATTAATAAAGTCCAAAAGAACAATTTAGACTTTAATATTTACACCAAAATTTAGGCTGGACTCTAATGTTTCGGAATGTTTAAGTTGAATTTTTACGTTTGCAAAATGTTCAAATCAGACCATGATTGGACGTAAAACCACATGGAGTTTGGCTCCGTTAGTTAAAAGCTACGTGACAACATTTTTTTCAACTTATAATTTTTTTAAAAATTTTATAAAAAAGTCTCACTTCTATTTAAACTTGCTTTTAAATAAAAGTGGGATCCACTTTCATTCAAAATAAAAAAGTTCCATGTTGTTACCCTGCGTATGGTTAGACCTGGCAAACGGGCGGGTGGTCCGGGTATGAGTACGGGTCGAACGGGTACGGGTAATAATTTTGAAAATCCATACCCTGCCCAACGGAAACGGGTAATGATTTTGAAA
>JANIPN010000003.1:40689497-40716639 GCA_027478595.1 Erythroxylum anguifugum
AGAACCTAATGCCTCAGCCAATCGAGACCCATCAACGATTCCCTTACCCCTTGGACACCCATCAACCAACCCAGACGAAACCTATATAACGTATTCCAGATGAACAACAACGATGCCTCGACAAGAGTCTTACCCGGTACAGGGGCGATGGAGACGACGCAGATGCACGAAGAGGAGGTGCCACAAAAATGAAGCAGAGACAAGAAGGAGGTGCGGCAGAGAGTACAGCAGATGGACGAAGGAGGTGCGGCAGAGTGCTTGAGGGGTATAGGTTTTGTGAGAAAAAGAGGGTTGTTTTGTCATTTCTCACTCCTTTCCAACGGACATAATTTTTGTGTACCTCATTTTTGAAATGGACATAAATTTCTGTCCTTGTCCTCTGAAGACAGGACAAAATTCGTTGCGAACAGTAACCAAACAGCCGAACGGACAGAACTTTAATGTCCTTGTCCACTGACCTCACCTCTGAGGACAATAACCATACAGTGGGTTAGTGTGAATCCCATCCCACTTCCATTTAAACATATCATATGGAAGTGACTTTTCTCATTGCAATTTCTGCACCAAGCACTTGTAGTAAGGGATCACGACAAAAAAATATGATTCAATACCAACTTGGTTTGATCATAAAATGAAAAAAATGTATATGATCTGTCTTCAGGTTGTTGTGCGGAAACGTTAATAAATTCGGAGTGAAAATAAAACAACAACAAGAACACCAAGAATTTTATACTGGTTTGGCAATGCCTACGTCCAGTTTGGAGACGACTGAGTATTTCATTATAATCAATGAGAGCATACAATAGTGTTTATCACTCAATTTCCCAAAAGACCCAAAATAACCAAATTCACCCACTCCTACTAAAAAGAAAACAAAAAATATTTTTTTTTCTTTCTCTACCTCTCACTATTCTTCTCTCTCTTCTCCTTCAGAAATTTTCTACTCTCACACTAAACAACTCCTTCTCTCTTCTCACACCAGAATTCTTGTGCTCTCTTCTCTCCTTCGTTGTTGTTGCTTCCATTTATAGAGAATTCCATGGGTGAATGTCAAAGTTAGCTGCACCAAACTCCATCAAAAAATCAAGCCACCATTGTTGATCACTGAAAGCAAGCTTCAATTTCTAACTTTAAGAAGGTAAGATTTCTGACTTTGCAAGCTTCCATTTCCGACTTTCTTTGAGACAATATTCAACATAGGTGAAGTAACATCTGAGAAACTAGACCAAGACACATGCGCCTTTGCCGTCTCAGGCTCCAACAAGCGGTGTGTGCTGGAGAAACATGTAAGGTAGAGTGGAAGAGAAGTGTATACTTGTTGTATGTTGGAGGTCGAAGTTGATAGGTTGAAGAACTGGATTGAAATTGACGAATGTATTAGATCATGCAGGCTCAAGAGAGAATCACTCGAAATCTCCTCAGACTTACTTCTCGACTCAGGCTTCACTTGCCATCTCTGCTCTTATTAATGCTACGATAGTTATCCTAACGTCGTTAATCTCTACTTTAATCTCATTGTAGGAGAAGGTAAAACACAACAAACACAACACAATACCATCTCCTTCTTCTTCTTCTTCTTCTTCTTCTTCTTCTTCTTCTTCTTCTTCTTTAGCTCCATCAAGTTCATGTAAGTCAAATTGATCTGATGAATATTTTCCTGGTTCCTTGCAGGTGTTGTCTTACCCAAATTATACGAGGGTCAAGAGGGAAGTGCACATAGAGAATTGGTGGCAGTATGGTGTCGCACAAGCTTTATGAACAATTCATGACTAACCTAATTAATGCCATTAGAATTCATATAGTTACCTTTTGTGACAAACTTGCACTAAAACCAACTGACATTGACAGCTAGTGATGTAGATGGTAGCTAGTTTCTGTATTTACAAAGGTTACAATTCTTTGTAGGTTGTCTAATTTATTGGTTTGTACATTACCTAATTGAGAATCTCTTGTAAGACAATTTAATTTTTTAGCCTTTTATGGCTTAATTAAAATTTCCAATTTGAAAAAAATATTTAGCAGTATTTAGTGTTATCTGATGGGAGATAGTTGTAATAACAATATTAATCCAAGCTATATTTGACTTACAAACATTGATGGATGCAACCTAGTTGTCCCCTTCTACTAGAATTGTTAAAAGATAGTCCTCAAAATGAAAACCACTCTCGTTGTCTTTTTCCTTAATAAGATTCCAACTTTTCTCATAATGAATTAGTGTCACAACAATACTAGAAGAAGACATGCCTAGAGGAGGTGTTGATAAATTAAAAAGATTGTTAATCTTTAAAATTTGCTCAAGATTATATGTGACGAGAATCATACAATAAGGAGCATGATGTATCAATAAAAAAACTAATTTTCTCTTTTACAGAGATGTAGATTAAGTATAGCAATAGAAAGGATGATGATGTCAAGCATTCCTATTTGGATAAATTTTCATTATGAACCATTAGAATATTGCTACATTGGGCTTATGTGTTAACATTTATGATTGGATGAGATAACTACATATATGAAAAGGATAAGATATGCTAGATTTTTTTGTTAAGGTGAAAATTGATTAATTACTCTATGATACTATACTAGTCCTTAGGTTAGAGCAGGATGAAAATATATGAGTTTGAAGTAGCTATTAGCTACCCATAGATACCAATCTTGACTTATAAAAACAATAATGGAATCTAATAAGAAAAATGTTCACAAAAGGGGGTTAATGGGAGTCATAAAGGAGGAGACTCATGTAACTACAAATACATCTATTGGAATTGAAGAACTATTAGTTGATAAAGTGGCTCCAACAAATGTTATACCCCTTAACCAATCAAGAATTAATTAGAAGATTTCTCAAAGAAATAATAGAAATGCTCAACTTTTATAGGGGAATATAACCTCTCTAAATGGAAAGGATAGGATCATTGTCATGCAAGACTATCTCTTAGTTGAAAATTGGAAAAGAAAAATCTCTTATTAGTGATAATATACCAATGAAATAAGCTAAAAGATCATTAAAGGAATAATGTTCAAGGGTGGTAGAGGCAAAAGACAATATAACATTGAACTTTGGTAAGGAGGAAGGGATTATTAAGGATTAGGATGGTAAAGTTGAGTCATTTCTAAATATTATAGATATAAAAGCTTAAGACACAAAAGTAGCTAGCTTTTTAAATATGAGTAGTTAGGCTAATTCAACTTTGTGCTCTAGGGAGAAGGAGTTAATCTTGGCTACTAAGAGGAAGTATGTAAGGCAAAAAAAAAAGAAAAAAGCATCTTCCTACCCCTAATTTCAATTATAACCTAGAATTTTATAGGTTTAATTACCCTAAAAATATCAGGTCATTCGTGACTACCTATTTCAAAAATTAAAAAAAAATTATGATCGACTTTTTATAGGCCAACTAAAGTTGAGGTTTGTATCAGAGGTCTATAGTTCTTTTGGAAAGAATGGTTGTTTCTTTCAAACCACAAATACAATTTGTATAGAAGAATCATTGTACCTTATGATCTTTATAAAGTCAAGATTTCCATACTTAGCTTAACTATTTAACTAATCCATATTGCTCCTAAAATTTCACCTGATCTAACCACCATTTATCTCACTTTTATGTATGTAGTTAGTTAAGTCTATCGAAGGCTAGCTCTTTAGAAAGACCTGGAAAACATTTATAATAACCTATTTTCCTCTTATGTTATTTTAGGTGACTTTAACAAAATTGTGTATACATCTTAATACAAAGGAGTTAATGTAAAACCTAAGAATTATTCTGATGATTTCATAAGTTATTTTAGTCAAGTTAAGGTTGAAGACCTAAGCTTTAAAGGGAACTTGGCTACTTAGAGCAACAAACGAGGTCAAAATTAGCTTATTAGAAGAAATTTAGGTAGGGCTTTAGTAAATCAAGAGTGGATAGTTAAATTCCCTAATAGTAAAACAATCTTCTTGAATAACACCACTTTTGACAATACAACCACTAAGATTCATATCCTTAAAGAAGGAGCTAAAATATTTGCCCTTTTCAAGTTCAACAACTACTTAACTAAGGTTGAGGGTTTTCATAAAGCTAGGAATAAAGGTTAGGAGAAATACATTTAAGGAGTTAAAGCACTTAAATGTATAATAAAGCTTTAAGTTATGAAAGATGCATATGAAAAATTAAGCAGTATCAATGTTGAGTGCTAAGTTTAAATCTAATTTAAACCCAAGTGCACGGGTTGTGAATTGTAGTAAAAGAGGGACTAATCCCATGAGGAGGTGTGAACTAATCTAATTCTGAGTTCTCTGAGACTTAGAAACATAATAAAATGAAAATAAAAATAGAACAAAAAATAAAACACGAAAAATTGATTGTCGAAAAATTAATACAAAAAAATAATGCAAAGAAATCAATTTGAGCAACACTCAAAATCACAATGGAAGGAATCACATAAGAAGAATTAACCGATTATGAGAGACAGGATTTTTCCTATCATCAATGCTAATCTAATCATTTATTTGTTATTGTGTTGTCGGTTCTAGACTATCGAACGAGGGATTACTCTCTCTCGAGTATAATCACAAACCCTAATTAATAAACCTTAATTTAGGTTGAGTACTGAACAAGTAATCTTTAATTACAACAACCCTAACCCTAATCTGTTCTTAAGCTGTCTAATAAACAATCGGGTCCTCACATAGGATCTCTCTCTGTATAACTACCAATTTGATTAATCGCGTGGTCTATTGAATCCCTTAACTCTCATTAATCAGATCTTATCATTTTATTCAGTTCACCCTCTAGGTTTGTTATCAAAATATGCAAAAACTGCAATTAATCACAACACCCAAACGTAATATCATAAAAACGACTATATTAACATTGAATCAAGTTCAAATACCTAAGAAAATTAGAACATCATGATCAAACCCAAATCCAAAACATATTAATATCCATCTCAAATGTTCAAAGAAAAAGAACGCAAGATTAATGAAATATACTAATGGAGGGGATCGGGATGCGTCGGGAAGAGCAGCAGCAGCTGAGCCAACTCGTCTTTCCTCTTCTTCTTCTCTTCTCTTTCTTCTTGTACTTTTCCAAATGTGGCAGAATATGAAGCTGCTTTAGGGTTCCATCTCTTTCCTATTTATATTATTTCTGTTTTGAGTGACCCTAAGGCTTTTTTTGGGTCCGAAAGGTTCGAAAAGGGTTAAAAGCCCAAATTGGGGCCAAACTTTTTTGGGATTGATCAATTTAATACCAAACCTTTTAAGTTGCTCAATAAAAGTCCAAACGTTCATGAATCTGCTCAATGTTAGGCTATTTTGGATGGAAATTAAGAAATGTCATACACATGTTGTTACTATATACAAAAGGTGTGTTTGAAGAGTCAGGTGGATTTTAAATGTCACTTAAAAATCACTTTAAACCATATAGAACCCTAATTTTAGTTTGTACATAATATCATTTCAATTCTTACAAAACCCTAATTTTACTTTAATCCCTAAATTTCACCTTCTCCATCTTGACTCCTTCACTCATCATCACTGATGATCACTCCAATAAGTCTCGTCGGTCTGCCTTTCAGTCTTCGTTTAAGGGGTTGTCTTGTGTCCTTCATGCATCATCTTGCTGATCTGCCTTTTAGTCCTTCGGTGTAAATATTCTCTCCAACAATTGTCAAGTACGTTTGAGATGTTTCATAAAGGAGGAGATGCATTACAATATTTGGCTTTAAAAGGGCTTCAGTAAAAGGTGACTTAGTTTCACTCTTGAAATCTCATCTATTTCTACTGCTTATTAAAATTTTTCTTACAATTTATTTGCATTATTAATTTCAACATTCGAAATTGTTTATCTTTGCACATTTATGCTGGTTAGTTTAGTTGATTGATTTAGCATGGAACCCTCTGGTGATTATAACACAGGACTTATAATGCAAAATATGATCTTTTTCTTTTACCGGAATGGATTTCAATGAGCTAGTGTATCACTTCTGTTTAATGAGTTAAATATCGAACATCAAAACCAAAGCTTCTATAGTGGTCTTCTGAAGTACGATATGGTAGTTGATTGATCTCATATATTGTTCGATGCATTTATATTAGACTGTATCTCCTCAATAGACATGCATTTTGTTGTTGACCTATTGCATATCTTACATACAGCTCAAGTTTTTTTATAGTAACTGCTAATTTATATCTAAACAGGTTTTAGCATGGAGGATATTTTGCGCAAGTACATTTGCTATGCTTTGAATGAGAACCATTTAATCCAGAAATTGTTTCCAACTTAATCCTGCTTAAGAAAGCTTCAAAGTTGGATGATTCTTAGGTTACTGAAATTTTAATTGAAAATTAAAGAAGGCTTGTACAGGAAAAAGGTAACTTGTCTACAATCATATTTTACTGTGTTCAATTTGCAAAATTCTGATAATGTTTAACTTGTAGCCATAAACTATAAAAGTAAATTATACTGGTAATGAGATACAATTTGCGCATGTTTTTAGATTTTCAGCTTATTAGTTGATTTGTAAATGAATTGGTAAAGGAAAAATAATATAACAAAAGTGAAAAATGCCTTAGGAGGGAACTTAAAATTAGTAAAATCGTGTTGTGTTAATTTAATTCCTAGTACCTTTTCTACACTTTTCAGGCCTTTTCGTCCTAGATTTGTTTGGGTATACTAAAAAGGAATTTAAAAGGAAGTTGGCAGTACAAGCACTTTTCGGGAAGGTGTTCTACTTGTCAGAGGTAAGTGACTAATTGCCCGCATGACAATTTTTTACTAAATTGCATGCTTTCTTTGTATTTTGTTGTCTTGAGATCTAAATGTCTTTTCTAGAACCACCTTAGGATATTCTTTGAATGTCGTCAAGATATGTATTTATATAGTGTAGTGTTCACCTACATTGTAAACTATCTAATGGGCATATGTTGATACTAATATAGATAATTTTCCTGGTCATTTGCAACCAATCTCTTGAAGCTCAGTTGATGATATGTTGTGCTCTATGTTTAGAGATATTGTAAAATGTTGTCGACTATCATTGATGAGTTGAAACTGTGTTAGGGCATTTGTCATAACTTCTGGGTTTTTTTTAATGATGATGGGGTTGTAGAAGAGATGCAGAGTTGGGTGTTGAAAGTTATAGTGGTCAACATAACATTTTCAAAAATCCCTTTCTAGATTTCTTTGCTAAATAAGTATATCATGTTCTTGGGATTTGTAGAATCAAATATTCAATTTATTACATACTTAACTAATGAATGTTGACGGTTCAGATTCAGAAGATTCCAAAGACGCTAATGAAAACCCGACCAAAACTCATTGATGGATTCCTCATTACCGATCACATAAATTCTTTAAGTACCAAAAAAAGTTGAGAAAGGAAAAAGAGTAAGAAGGTATAATGATGAATTTAGTCAACAACACACGGCTCACCTTGGTCTGGTATGTTATTGAGTTGAGGTGAAATGCAAGTAATTTTGACCTACCATGAGGCTTGTTAGAGGCAATCTTGTCGGCTGCAATGGCAACGTCGCCAGTGGCCTGGTTTCTTTAGAGATTCTTCTTGGATGTAAAGATTCTTCGTCCATCAATCTCTGATTAGAATAATCCAAATTTGTAATTTTCTTACTCTGATTTTCTGTTTTTATCCTCTTAAGTCTAATTATATTTCATTTTAAATCTTCCATATCAATATGTGTTTATTGTAAATGAAGTCTAGACCATTAATTTTGCTAAAATATTTCATTTAAATATGAACCCTAATTTAATAAATTTAGGAATTTATTTTTGTGATTTTTTAAAGAGTGAATATGAACTTTAGCTTATTTATAATCAATAGTAGCTCATCATAACATGTTGGATAAGTCTGGTACAGATGCTTAAAATAACTACTTGCAACCTTAGAATGTTGTAAGTTTCTACAATGAAATATATTTCATCAAACGGTCAAAACAGAGTAATCATGCATAGATAAGATATTAAACCAATCCATTTTAATTTCACAATAAAAGATACATTTTTAATATGTACACTCAGCTTATAATATACTATAGCGGTGCAAAATAGTTCTATATAGAACTCAGGCAGCCTACATTTTGATCCAAAAAACTGATGTCAGTTATTGAACTACCAGGTAGAAATGCATTAATTTCTACAGCTAGCTATACAGATCAAAAGATCATTTATACAACAATGTGTCAATATCTTTTCTTCTTTTCTTTACCTGCAAAACCATCTTTAGAATTCAGTAACTTAAAGTGGTCAATCATATATCTTACTTTTCAATGCAGAAATAAATTTATCTTACTAAAAATATTTGATTTTAGTGGAAATCAAAGAGATGATGATCCCTTCACTTTAGCTCACTAAGGTGTTTTTTTGGTTTCTGACTAAGTGAAATATTACTACTCTCTCCAGCTGAAATGTTTCCTTTTGAACCTTATCTTGATACATAACTAGCAGTGTTAGCTTTAGCTAAGGCATGTTTTCCATTTGAATGAATAGCTGCTCCTTTCGAAGATTAGACAACATCTCAAACTGCAGTATAGAAGTTTAGGTTGATTAATCTTTTAGGTCTAGCATGGTAAGGTAGAAAAGATGAACAACAGTTATAAATAATATTTACCCGTGATATGTGTTAAGGCCCATAAGAATTATCTATCAAATCTTCATGTGGTTGTAACATGTAAGGTCTTTGTGCTCGTGGAGGTCTTGTTGAAACCTGATCAATCAAACCATCATCTAGAAGAGCTGATTTATTATTGGTCCACTGTGCATTCTTCTTTAGCATACAAACAGGGCATCCAGATAACGAGCCTCTGCTAGGTGACTCATTTTCCAGAAGTTTGCATTGGAGATGAGTTGCATGATAACAACTAAAAACGTAAATATAACAAGTAGAAGAACCTTTGGCTAGAATGCAGTTGTATATACAACATGCTAGAACTTTGGGGGCATAACCCTGAGATGCACCCTTCTTGAGCAGGCTCATGGCATAGAATGTATCATCCTCTATCACTGATTTAGTAGTATCCTTAAGAAAATGAAAAAAGAATTTGACTCAACAAACTAGTTGATAGTAGTGTCATATTCAACAAGTGAAGCTGACAGTGACAAAGGAAAGATTACAAAAAGTAATAGAAAAAGAATTCATTGAACAGTATCATGTAAAGAGCAAAGCTAATAACTAAACCATATATTTGAAACTATTAATGAGTACTAGAATTCTTCTTTCAAATCCATAAGTTCCTAGCATCCCCAATATGGTAATTTAAAAATCTCCAAGTTCTTGGTTGCCATCATCAGAGAGGAGCTTTGGCATGATAATTGGAAGACAAACGTAACCTATCATTCCCTTAACAATCTCTTTGATGAACTGAGAGAACAACTTCCTCAATGCACGTGTACCTTGTGGGATTTGTAGATTATCCACTTGATTACACACACATCATCATCATTCCGAGTACTCTGATTTAATATTAGCATCCTAAAACCTTTATTCACTTCATATGCCCTTTCATTGTCACAAGATTCCAACAGAGGCTCACAAAATTTGTAACAAAGCCAATAATTTGCTAAAAAGTATATGGATAAACAGTTAATGGGAAGCCTTAAAACATTAATTTTAGATATCATAGAGAAATGATAGAGCTATTGAAGGTCCAAGAAGAAATTAAAGGGATGATGTATTATGAAACTTAGGTGCAAAGCAAACATTGCAACCTTTTGCAGACAACACTTACGAAAAATCAAGAATAATTATCCAGAAATTAAATAACTGACAACCCAATCCAACTTGCTGAACCCATGAACTTGATTGTAATTATTATGGCTGATTGTTTATTTTCTAACCCCCAGCTGATCCAAGACGTGACTTTCGGAGTGTTTCCCATCAACATATATACCAAAATATTTGGTAAAGTGAAGATCATCAAGATCATAAAACTCAATTTTAAATGATTAGAGGCAAGACTCCGAATCGGACAAGATTTGGGTAAGTTTTTGAGATGGAGAGAGGGTGAATATACCAAGAATTAAAAATAAATTTAGGGTTATGAAATGATTTTATTTTATTTTCTCTTTTTTGAAAATCCATGTAATTTTTAATGTGGCATTTAAAGACTAACTGGACAGTCCATAACAACACGTATATGACACTTCCTAATTTTCATCCAAAATAGCCTAATATTGAGCAGACTCATGAACATTTAGACCTTTATTGAGCACATTAAAAGGTTTGGTCTTAAATTGATCAAACCAAAAAAATGTTGGCCCCAATTTGAACTTTTAGTTGTTCGGAAAGCCCCTCGAAAACTTAAGTCCAAAAGGTCATCCACGTTTGTCTATGAGCAGGTAACCTTCTATCACGATCGTGGTAGACTGGTCCAGATCATGGCCCTTCCTCCACGCTTCTGTCATGATCGTGACATATTGGCCACGATCGTGGCCTGGGGTTTCGCCTTAGGCTTCCTCTAATTCTCCTCTGTTCTTCGATATTTGCCCTGAAATACTAGTAAACACATCGAGGCAACTTAGCACATAAAATTGAAGCTCAATCACGTGCTCTAACCCATCAAACACACAAAACACAAATACTTAACTAAATAAAAAAATCCTAACCTAAACATGCACTAAATATTCAAGATAATAACTAAACACATACTAAACTACCCACTAAAATACTATGCAATCTACCACTATCAATCAACAACATATATTTAGTTATTCTAAATTTCATATCAAAATAAGGTAAAAATAAGTTGAACTAGATATAAGAATTCATTGTTTTAGTTTAGATAAGTTTCCTTTTCCTAACCTCTCTAAAATATTTTCTCTACCTTCTCTATACCTACTTTGACCATTTTACCCTTGACAGTTTCCATTTTTGGAAATAAAACTCCTACCTCGGGTACATTTATCTTTTGATACAGTGCTTTTTCTTCAACAACTGAGGTTTTTCATCATACGAAGGCCTCTTGAAGGCCTGAAATATGGAGAAAGAAGGGCCTCCTACCCTTTCTAACCTGAATCTTGAAGAAGAGCTCACTAATACTATAAAAGGGAAAAAAATATGGAGAATAATTTGCTACAGTGATTTACGAGGAAAGTGGTAGGACTGATTCTAAATAGCTAGAAGGTGCTTGAAAGCATAAGCTTAACATTCAACATAATAAAGGAGAACTTAAGCACTTTCAAAATTTCATGAAGGAAGGAGTGTTAAAACCTCCCATAAAGCTTCTAAGAGCTAGAGAAAATGCATGGTCCTTGGCTTTGGTGGGTTTTTTTTGGACTAAAAGGCAAGCATTCCCTATTGTCCATACTTGGGCTACTACTAGGTGGGGCTAAAAGGGCTTGGAGAAAATATTGTTGATAGATTATGGTTCATTCCTTTTTAAATTCTCAACAGAAAGTTACTTAAATGAGATTATTGAACAAGGACTTTAGCATATGGTTGATCAATCTATGTTCATAAAAAACTCATAATTTGATAGAGGTAACATTGATGTATTTCGTGCCAATTAAGTTTTGGACAATTGAGGGCTTAAGCTACCTTGCTAGCTCACTTGAGAAACCAATTTGCATGGATTCTCAAACTGCTAACATGGAGAAAAATTGTTTTACAAAAATCTGAATTAAAATAAAAAGGAACTCTGATTTGCTTGAGAAATTTCCAATTATGAAGCTTAGAGATGATGGAGAACTTAAAAGGATTGAAGTGCCTATAACCTATATATATGGAAACCAAACCTATTAAGCAAAAATTGGAAACCAATTGGGAAACTCTTTAAGACAGGTTGACATGATGAGTTGATGGGGTTAGTTACTCAAGAAAGCATTAATAAGCCTAGTCAAGCTAGCTTGGAAGACACAGAAGCAAATATAAATGACGATGTTATGGTATTGATAGAAAATCAATCAACTAACTTGCAAAGGTACTCTTGTAAATCCTAAAGTTCAAATAAATAAAGTGGCAACAACTCAGAATAACAAGGAGAATAACTTTAAGAAAGATATCTTAGTTGAAATTAAAGAATCAGCTAACAATTCCAAAAGAAGATCAGATGGAAGAAGGGGTAAGAACAAATCCGAAGGCAAGCGTCCCCTTGATGATTCTGGTATGAAATCTTAGAGGTTTTAATGAACCTCTTAAAAAAGCAATGATAAATGAGTTTTTTTTAAGAAGAAGCCATGTTTAGAAAACTTCTGGAAAAAAATAAAATCACCTCATTTACTATGTGCTTCTAAATTTTGGGTGCAGAACAAAAAGTTATCTCTAACTGCTCTTCATGTTACAATGGTAGAATACTATGCTTTTATAAATAAAACAAAATCTTAATATAAGTGGAAGGAGAAAGTGATCGGTTTATTCACTTGAAATGCCAGCTAGAGTGAATCAACTCAGCCTCTGATCTCAAACTAGTATATGCATCGAACTTTCAATTCCAAAGGGAAGTGTTATGGAATAATCTCCAAAAATTTAAAACTACAATCACAAATCCTTGGCTTTTAATTGCTGACTACAACTGCATACATTTAGACCATGAAGTAGAAGGAGGTAGGGGGATTTTAGGTAGCAACAGGGAGGGAGTTATCTAAATTGTTCCAAAGAGTAAAAATTACAGATCTCATATTCAATGATAGGCTTTTTACTTAGTCCAACAAACAACAAGGACTTATGTTGATAAGGAAAAAACTTGATAGAGCATTGGTCAACCAAGCTTGGTTAGACTTGTTCTCATAAATTTTTGCTCATTTTTGGTGAAACTTCCTTTTCAAATCACTCTTATATCCTCATTTAGAATCTCTAAGCTATAAAGATGCCTAGAGTAGCTTTCAGGTTTTTCAATGGACTTACTCAGTAATAAGGTTTTTTTGGAGCTAGTGGGTACCTGTTGAAATCAAAATGTAAGTGGCTATAAATCATTTCAGTTGATGTAAAAATTAAAGATGGTAAAACAAGCACTTAAGACCTTTATTAACTCTCACACTAGGCAGATAATAGAGACTAAATAGAATCTAAGAGAGGTTCAGAGTGATTGTTACAACTTCCCCTACAATATCCACTTGAAGAAAATAGAGGCTCAAAGACTTAAAGAACATCAGGAGGCCTTTATCTTGCACAATTCCATTTTGAAACAGAAAGCTCGAATAGATTGGTTAAAATATGGGGATTCAAATACTAAAATTTTCCATGCTTCTTTATTAGAAATAAGAAACATAAACAAGATTGTGGAGTGCAAAGACAACAATCGTAATTCTTTTGCTGATCAAGCTACCTTATTAAAGCTCACTAGAGAAATCAAGTTGATGGGTGCAATAGAGGATTCTGCTTATGGTTACAACATAAAAAGATTCTTTGACTCGTTTTTAACTTTGTATATTAAGGACTTATTACAACACCATTTACAAACCTAGAATAACGAAGTTTTGTTTAGTTTGCACCCCTCTAAAGCACATGGATCAAATGGGTTCACTGCTTGGTTTTTCCAAAAATCTTAGAAGATCATTGGTAGCTTGTTCACAAAAATAGTCTAGAAATGCTTTTCCTCTTACAAAATGTTGAAGGAACTTAATCACAACTACATTTGCTAGTTCCAAAGAAACATATTCCTTCTTCCTTGGTGGACTACAGGCTAATTTCTTGTTGCAATACAATTTATAAAGTGGTTGCTAAACTCGTCACTAATAGTCTGAAATAACTTTAAAGGGAGTGGTCAATCCAGCATAAGGAGCCTTTATTATGGGAAGTTCCATAAGATATAATATTCTTTTAATGTAGGAGATATTGAAAAAATACAATTAAGGGAAAAACATCAAAATTTGTTTTTGGAAAATCAATTTTTATAAAAGCATTTGACATAATGAGTTGGTATTTTATTCAATCTTGTTTAGAAGCACTTCAATTCCTGACACTCTTTAAGGACTGGATCATGATGTGCATTAAGTCTGATTCAGTAAGTATTGTATGATTGGAGCCCCTACAAAGCCTCTAAATTTTGCTAGGGGAATAAGACAAAGGGGACCCTTTATCCCCTTATCTGTTCATCCAATAATTGAGGGGTTGTCTAGAATCTTCAACAAGTTTACTTAATGTAATGACAAATTTCACGTTCATTATAAATACAAAGAATACAAGCTAACCCACTGGATGTTTATAGATGGCCTCATTCTTTTATCTGGTGCTGAAGCTCATTTAGTGAAGATTTTAAAGGATCTACTCAATGTGTATTCAGACTGGTCAGAGCTGAGAGTAAATCCAGACAAAAGTAGTATGTTTTGCTATAGAGATGTAAGGAATTCAGCAGAATTGTCTAGGATTTTAGGGCTGCAGTTACATTCTCTTCCATTTAAGTATGTTCGAGTCCCAATTTCTCATGCTAAACCCAAGTATTCATATTTTATTTCTCTAATTGAAGGATTCAGATCTAGAGTAAATGCTTGGCAAAATAGGTAAATATCATTAGCTACAAGAGTTACTTCGATCATCATAGTCCTTGGAATTTGTATATTCATTAGATTACTCACATTATCTTGCCGAGGAGAGTAATCAAAGAGATTGATTGTATCATAAAAGCCTTTTTAAGGTATGGGAAAACATATAACTACAAAAAAGTTAAACTCAAATAGAGTGAAATGACAATTCCAAACAAACAAGGTGGAATAGGAATTATTTAAATACCTCTAATGCAGAAATTGCTTCTGTGCAAAAGAATTTGGAGGTTATAGGTAGACAAAAATGTCATATGGATTAAATGGATACATAAGTCTTATCTTAGGATGAGAATTTCTAGCATTTGCCATCTACCAGGGACTACTATTAGATCTTGATATGTGCTTAATTGATTGTACATTTATTCCACAACACTTAGTGATTAATGCTATGAAATGTTTAAGAAACTTATTTTGGTTCATATTAGGTTTTAGGTACAATTTGGAAGTTCAAGAGCTAAAGTGAGTTAAAAGCACATTCCTTGAGTTATGCTCTTCATGTTCAACTCAATTGTCTTTGTGGAAAAAGAAGGAGATGGATTAGGGCAAGGATTGGATAAGAAATTGCAAGAAGAACAACAATTCAACATGACATGGGAGATACACGGTCATGTATCTACTTACACGATCGTGTAAGTACACGAATTGGGCAGATTTTTATGACATACACAGTTGGATACATGATTGTGTATCCAACCGTGTGACTCCCCATAACCTCGACTTTTAATATAAAACGAAATTTAAGTGATTAAACATAACATGGCTCGATTTTGGGAGAAAAGGAGGGGTAGAGCATGCATTTTTTGGAGACCCATTGAGGGCTAAGCTTCCTCAATCCAATTTAGAGGTGAAATCGAAGCTGAAGAACACATTTTGGCATCCTCTTATTATGTATTATTGTTCTTTCTCTCTCTAGGGATTGTTTATGTTATCCTATGCTTATTGATTTAGGCATTCATATATGAATGGTCATTATTCTCGTTCTCGTTAGATGGTTTATGTATGAACTCATTACTAGAATCTTTAATACAATACGTAATAATTGTATTTGGATTAATTTGTAGCAACTAATGGTGTCGAATCAGTAGAGATGACGTTACTATGGTTAAATGACCTGAGCTTATATGGATGTTGCCTTGATTAATCTGTTTTCTAACTCGTAATGCGACTGTCTTGCTAAATTTAGAGAGTTTGCTTTAGTTGTTAGGTGGTTAGGTTTAGTTAAAGTGCTTGTTTTAATTAAACATGATTTGAGGAAGAATCGGGGTTACCAGAGCTTGTTGTTAACTGATAAGTGTAAATTGCATCGTGTTTTAGGTCATAGTTTGATATGTGTTTAGTCGTTAATTCGATAATTTAGTATATGCTTAGGTTAGAATTGTGTTAGTTGTTAATTATTTATGTTTTTAAGTGTTTTATGGGTTAGTACAAGCTTTTAAGCTTAAATATTATGTTTTTGAGGTACCTTGATGTGTTTGCTAGTGTTTCAGGGTCAATATCGAAGAATAGAGGAGTTTCAGAAGTTACGACCCATAATCGTGGCCTATTATGCCATGATCGTGATAGAAGCTCCACGATAGTGGCCTGCTTGACACAATCGTGGCAGAAGGCTCATATTTGAGCCACGATCATAGTCTGCAGAGTCACGGTTGTGGCCTGCGTCAGGTAGACGTGCAGACGCTTACAAACTTCACGTTTTGAGGGACTTTTTGGACATTTAAGACCTTGGAAAATCTTAAGGTTACCCAAAACATAAAAGACTATTTAAAGAATAACAAGTGAGAGAAAAAGGGGGCTTTTTCGTGCAGCCACACTTGAAACCCTAAAGAGAGAATACTGAGAGTGAGAAAGAAGAAGAAGGAAGGGGAAGAAGAGGAAGACGAAGCTGACTCGATGTGCTTCCTAGATTAGGAGATTTTTCAATGTCGCTACTTTCCATCGACTATTCCAAGTCATATTTCCTTTTCGTTTCAATTTTATTTATTTATGAAATTGAGATGGATCGTATGATGATAGGATTTGAAATATTGATTTTCTTCTAAACTCTACTTCAGGATTTTATTTTGATTTAATGATAATTTAATCGATTGTGTTTATTAGATGAATGTTGAGATTTGATTACGTTCTTCCATAATTTGGTAATAAATTGAGAGGGTGAACTAAATGAAAAAAGATTAAATCGGATTAATGAGAGCCAGGCGATTTAATAGAAACTGTGACAAATCATATTGGTAATTGTACAAAGACATATCTCGTGTGATGTTCCGATAGTTTATTGGAGTACTTCAGATCTAATTTAGGTTTTGGCCTTAGACTTTAAGATTAGATTACTCTCCCTCCTTGTGGGATCGACACTTCTTATACTACAGTCGTGACCTGTGCGCTTGCGATATTTGAGGGCTTATAAATTTTAAAGCTTGAGCTACATGATCATTAACTTACGATTAATAGTTTCTATGAGAGGTGTGAAAACAACAATTCAATGAAGTACGTTTAATTGTGTGTAGGTGGAGATTAAACCAAGAATCAGATTTCAAATCCATTAATCACTTTTATCACTTTTGACTATTTTCTTTAATTTGCTTTCTATAATTTAATTTTACTTTATTTTGTTATTTGAATCACTTTAGATAAGTCTGTTGTGACTAATACATTTTCAACAGGAAGTAAGGCAATCTTCACAAGATACAAAGTTTAACGTTCAAAAGTTGGAGAGCTAGCAAAATTCATGTACATCTTTAGAAGACTTGAGGGAATGGTTGGTTCACATGGGACAATGATAATAGGAACGGGAATGAATATAGTGAGGAATGAGAATGGATATAATCATTATAATTATGATAGTTGATTAGGACGAAGGAATGATTACTATTATTATTGATAGTGGTTGGTTTGTTGAAAATCTTGAAAAATAAAATATACTAAATTTAATATTAATATATTCTAATTAATTATATTGTTTACTAAAAAAGAAAAAGAAAAAAGAATTTTTTGTTTTGCATCAAATTTTAATATATTCTAATTAATTATATTTAATTTTAATATATTCTAATTAATGATATTTAATTTTATATTGTTTTATTCAAAAAGAAAAATAAAAATTAATTAAATTTTATATCAAAATTTAATATATTCTAATTAATTATATTTAATTTTAATATATTCTAATTAATGATATTTAATTAATTATATTTTTTTACTAGAAAAGGGAAAATAAAAATTGTCAAAATTTAATATATTCTAACTAATTATATTTAATATATTTTAATTAATTATATTTAGTATATTCTAATTAATTATATTTAGAATATATTTAATTGTAATTAATTATATTTAATATATTCTAATTAATTATATTATTTTACTCAAAAAAGGAAAGATATGACTCTGATTCCTCACATATTTAAAGGTATAAAGTAATCCCCAAAACTTAATTCTTTGAAATTTCATTAGGATGTAAAACGATACCAACAAGATACAATGTCTAGGTTCTAGACCTTGGTAAATTAGATGGGTCAGATCTCGGGAATTATCAACCACCTAGAATCACAAAGCGAAGAGAAGCAGTCATCATAACCTGAGGTGTACCCAAGACATATTAGAGCGGAAACCTTACAGAATGGAAAGGAGCTTGAGAATATTAAGAGGACTACTTAAGGGATTGCTTGTGAAGAAGAAGTTAAAAAGGAGCTCGAAGGAGAAAAGGATCTATCATTTAGCTCAAAGATAAATACTGAGTTCTTAATTGTTGCTAAGACTAACCCTTCTCCTTTAGCAAATAGATTGGATAAATTAAACGAGGAGGAAAAGGGTGAAGAGATATTCAAGATATTCCAAAAGTGCAGGGACTCAGTAGAGATTAAGATTTTGAAGATAGGGAAGATAATGAATGTGAGTGATCATCAACTGAGGCCCTATCTTGAAGAACCTCGAGTGGAGAAAGCAGAAGTTGAGACACCTAAAGATCATAACTTTGTCAAGTGATGAGGAAAACAAAGAGTAAAGCTCTACAACAATAAACAAAGGCACTTCTTGAGAGGCAACTCAAAGAAAGTTTATTTCTTTTCCTTTATATTTTTTCATTTGTTAGGATTGTAATGTGTGCTTTTAAATTATTTGTTTCTGATGTGTTTTTATGTTTTCAAACAAAAAGAGAGGGAATCAAACAAATAAACAAACATTTTCTCTTTTCTATTGCTTCTAGGATTGTATAGTTACAATTAAAGAGTGAACTGACTAGAAAAATTCATGGCAACTTAAGCATGTACTTTTACTCTTGTGATTGGTTAATAAACATTATCTTTAGAAGAGTCGTGACTAGTGGTAGACACAAGTCAGTGAGATTTTGAGCCTTTATAGACTTACACATCCATATTAGTTTCATTGCCTTTTCTTTATGTGTGACCTTTATGACATGTACATTTTAACTTTGATCTGATTTTAGATTGAAGACCACATTTTTGTCACATGCATTGACATGAAAATGATGTAGACATTCTTTGTTTCATAAGTTACATTAGCCAAATACCCTATCTATTGATATGAATTTTCTCTTTATTAAGCCCCCTTGAGCTTTATTAGCCTTTTTTTAGGCTAACTACATTACATACTTTTAACCTAATTAAATGTCTTACCCAAGTCTTAAGGCTAATGGAGCATTTGTTAATTATTGATGATTGTGGATGTATAAAAGTATAAGTATGGGGGATGTGCACATGTGTAGGTTGGTTATTGTTGGGATATCATTTTATGTCTTATCAATCAATGTTAATGTAGCTTCTTTCAATTTTTGTTAAAAAAAGAAAAAGAAAAGAAAAGAAAAGAAAAGAAAAAGAAACAAAAGAAAAAGAAAAGAAAGAAAAATATATTTAAATAAAAGTATTAAGGAGGAAATGAAAATGTTTTGAAAAGTTATTCATGGTTAGTTTCTCCTCCTAAAGTTGTATGGAATAGGTGATTTAAGTATGCTGCATATGAGGTAGATGTTGTTTTGAAGGATCACCACTTATGGTTATAATGTATTATTTGTCATCGATTTTATGAGTGATCCCTTCTAATTGGTTATGCTTCAAGTGGTTTATGGTGTGAGGGCTTGAATGTAAGATGTGGAACATAGTTTTTCTGTTCATTATAGCTAATGGTACTCTGTTTTGAGTGAATGTTAGTTTTTACGCTTGATATTTTATTGATTGTTTTCTTGTTTCACTAACTTTGATGGCTTTTGCACTACATTATCCAAATACATCTCACCTTAACCCTTGCCCACATTACAACTTTGAAAAGTCCTTTGATTCAAAATTATGCACGTGAATCTTTGAGGTGGATAAATGAAATGTTATGCAAAGTCGTGGAATGTCATAGTCATGAATGGTATTTACGTGTACCTATGGATCAATGCTATTTACACTCTCTCTCTCCAAGTTACCCCTAGATTGCTCAGTTTTTAAAGGTGATGATTGTTGATTGATTATGAGTAGAGGCATTGAATGTTGAGTTCTTGCTATGATTTTTTATTTCTCTTTTCTTATGACAATGTATTATTAAAAAATATGGAAAATGAGTAAGTGTTTTAGCTTGTTATTTTATTGATTTGCCCAAGGATGGTCAAAGGCTAAGTGTGGGAGAACTTGATATGTGCTTAATTGATTGTATATTTATTCCATAATACTTAATGATTAATGCTAAGAAATGTTTATGAGTGATTAATACTATGAAATGTTTATGAAACTCATTTTGGTTTATATTCGATTTTAGATACAATTTAGAAGTTCAAGAGCTAAAGTGACTTAAAAACACATTCTTTAAGCCATCCTCTTGATGTTCAAACTCAATTGTCTTTGTAGAATAAGAAGGAGATGGATTGGGTGAGGATTGGATAAGAAATTGCAAGAAGAACATCAATTCAACATGATCTGGGAGACACACGGTCGTGTATCTACTTATACAACCATGAAGTACACGAATTGAGCATATTTTGTGTTTGTTTTTTAAATTTATCAAATGAGGCTTTTAGTCAAGTATTTTGAAACATGTCAAGTATCAAGCAACAATTAGAACATTAAAAGGGAAAAAGAAAGGTTGATTTTGACTCTTTTAAGGCTTGTAAGCAAATATCAAATGCATTAGTACAAAATATTCTCTTAAAATTTGTAAAAATCCATACATTTGGACTTGAACGTTTTTAATCTAAGGTGTGATTTTATTTAAAATATGAACATATATGAATTTTTAAATTAAATCTAAATGGATAAAATAAAAATCCATATATGTTGTTCATTTATAAACATATGCAACCTATGTGGAAACCAATGGGATAACTTCCCTCTAGAATAAGCTCATGTTTTCCCTAGCTACGACCCATGTGGAGACAAACCAGTCACCTATACATGGCTAGCTTATTCAAGCCTAATAATTCATATAGAGAATTACTAAGAGTGGCTAGGGGTTAAGTGAGCTAGTACAAGCTTGTCTAGAACCAAAAATGGGCCCAAAGATATCATGTATAATGTAGTTAGCTTGTAAGTAGAAGTTTAACATAAGGGGTAGACTCAGCTTCCTAAATTTACCTAATCAGTGTCCACTATGTAAAGTTGATATAGAAAACCACAAGCATCTATTTTTTGAATGAAACTACTCTAATCAGATATGGAGAACATCTATGCATCTTTGCTCAATAAATAGAGATCATTATAACCACATATAGGCATTAAAATGTCTAGGGGAACAAAAGGTTATAAGGGAAGAGGAGCAATTGACATACATAACATATATAGGGTCTTGCTTATACAAGATCTAGAAAGAATGCAATGCTTGATGTTTCCACGGAAAAGAAAACTGGAGGTCTTTAATCCACCTATAGTATAGTAATCAAGTGTTAAACTATACAAGCCGATAGTGGTTGTACTAGTCAAAAGCATCAATATCCTTAAAACTAGATGCCTAGAAATGTCATTTCATATGCATACATGTATACTTGCATATGTTATTCATTAATTTAATGGCTTATTTAACTTAATAAAACAATCAATTAATTAGGTAGGGCGTGATATAGCTTATGTAAACCTACTATTTAGATTGAAATCTTAAGTTGCTTCTTTATTTTTATTGTCAAGTCTTTTGATTTTAATCTTGGCTTGTGTTGGGTTTATGATGATGTTCCAGTCCATTCCTAGTCACTTAAAAAAAAATGAACCTAAGAATAAAACAACATTTGATTGTTAAAGGGCATTAGTTAAAAGGCTTCCTAAATGTAGATATAATCTCTAAGATATAATGAACTGGACTAATTTCTAAATACAAATTTGTTGGGTCATACATCTAACTAGAGAAATGAAATTTAATAAAAATGAAAACATCATTAAAATATTATAGCATAAAGAAATGTAAATATGATTCTTATTTAAAATTTACATTGCAATAATAAATAGGTCAAAGGTGCAAATAATCTACTTCTATTCAGACCATCCTAAAAATTCAAATAAGGCCACAAAAATAGAAAAGTTAATGACATCATACATCTAAACTCTAAATGAAACATCCTAACTCGAAACAATTACAACGTATAAAGCATTATTCAAACAAATATCAAGCTTATGTAAAAGACATATAAACTCAAGATCTAATATAAAGTGAAGGTGTATTACTCTCGAAGCTTTCTGACTTGTAGAAGAAAGAGTTAATTAAAGTATCAACAAAATCCCCAAAGAACTAATGATATTCCAACTTTTGGAAAACCAATCTCCAAAACTTAGAGTTTGAGATCAAAATAGAATAACATAAAATCTCATAACCTAGATCATGCACTTGAAACTCAAAATGCTATACAATAAGGATGAAAATCAAAGTGCCATTTAAATGATTTTTAAGATGCAGGTTGATAGATGCATAATTGACCATATTTATACCTTATATTTCATGTATTTTTGCTTGATATTTTGAACTTTTGTTATATATTTGGTACTTAATTTTCTCTAAGTGCATTCATAGGTGATAATTGTCTTCATGGATGAAAAGGAGAGGAATTTAGGTGAAATCGTGGCATAAAACCAAAATTTGAAGCAATTGAGAGATAAACGGCTGTGTGTGTGTTCATGTAAGTCCCTCAAAATGTGTAAAGTCATTATTTTATGTGTTTTTAGAGATACACGGTTTGATGTGCGATCGTGTATTAGACCTTGTATGTCTAAGAAATCCTAAATTTTCCTATATAAGGATGTGAATGGAGGTAAACAAGGGCAGTAGACTTTTGGAGATGATTCCAGATGTGGAGGATGTCCAAAAGAGACAATATTGATCCAGGAACATAGAGAATGTGAAGAAATAATCAAAAGATCTAACATAATACAACATCAAACCTCTACCTTGCAAAAACATTTGATAAAAGAGAAAGGGAGATTTAAAATTATGAACTTTTTGTTTTCTATTCATTTTTCTAGTTTATGTTTGATTTTGTTTTCTATTATGTGTAACAAAATGTTTTTTAGTGTAGGTACGATGAACCCTATTTAAGATAACAACATGTTTTGATTTTTTTATCTAATGAAATTTTTTGATTGATTTATTGTGATTCAATTTTGTGTTTAATATATGTTCTAATATATCTGAAATATTAGTGTATAATTTGATTTCATACTATAGATAATGAGAAATCCTGTGTATGAATATATCTACCATAATTGAAAGGAGTTGACTACATACCTAGAGATAAGTCAACATAAATCCTTTAGATTAGGGTCAAACCTAATAGCAGAATTCACAAATCGGTAAAGCAATCCTATAAAATTTAACCTGAGTAAGTTGGTTGATAAACTTAGGATTAGTTGTTAGTAGACTCGAGAGAGCTAGTAAAATATGATAGAAATTTCCATTGTCTAATAATCAATAAAATAATTGTATAATAAAACGTTAATTATTTAATGGTTTTAGGGAGATTAACTAGACACTAACTCCTGATATTGATTGTTTTTCTAAGTGATTTATTTCGTTTATATGTTCAATATTGCTAACTATTTTATTTTAATTGTTAAGTTTTATTTTCTTAATAGAAACCAAAATTCAATTCGTTGGCTAGCCACAGTTACACCGTACACTTATCGTAAACTTAATATTGGTATAGAAATAAAGCAATCAAGTTTTAGTGTTGTTACTGTGGATAGTGATATTAGGAACACTGGGATGTTATTACTTTAGCCATTATTTTTTGTCTTATATTTTTATTGCGTTTTATTGTATTTGCTACTTATTCATTTAATTGTTTTTTGAACTTCTCTATTTTGACAGTGTGTTTGTGGTTTATTTTAGGGATAGATATTTAAAGTCATCACCACAATTAACAATGGAAAGGTGGAGCGATCAGTACTCTTATGGGAACTATAATGCATCTTTGCAATATGTAACATCACCGTATCAGAAAGAGCCATTTCCTTATATATTTTCGAAAGCTCAATAGATGTGCAAGTTATGTTGCTAAATTTGTGGGAGTAATTAGTCAAGCTTCGACACATGTGTGGGAGAAACAAAACATGTACAACCAACCTCAGGACTGATTATATGAGAATACGTATAATTCAAAGTGGAGCAAATCTTACGCATACAGATGGAATGGCTATGCTCTAACTGAATATATACAACAAGAGAAGCAATATGAAATTATTACAGATAGACCAATGGAATACCTTACTGAGTGGGTAGCTAGCCAACAAGAAGTTAAAGAGAGGTTTTCTTCACTTGAATACGATGAGTATAATACCTCATACTATCTGAGACCCCCAACATCTTAGAGTGCATAAGAGACAAGGGTTGATTTTATGGATGAGTATACATTTCAAGAACGTGACAAGGTAACTGCTACTTCAAAAGATATCATGGAAAAATTTATTCAATAATCAAACATAAGGCATCAGGAGCCAGAGGCTCGTATACAAAATATGGTGAATCAGATCGACTAACTGGAGAAGATATTATCCGACTAGTTGTAGGGGAGTTTGCTTAGTACTATTGAAATAGATAATAAAGAATGTGGGATGACAATCACCCTTAGGAGTGGAAATAAGCTTCCAGAATAAGTCGAAGAAGAAGAAGCCTTTGTCCAAGAAGAGTTGAGGAAGATGACCCAAAAATCTTTGTCCAGGAAGCAGAAAAAGAAGAATGGACAAAGGTGGTTGAGGAAGAACTAGCAGAGGAACCAAAAAAAGGAAACTACTGATAAGGCATCGGTAGCCATCTTATGTACGAAGGGTTCCCAATTCCTTAAAGACAAACTATTTAAGTCAATCGATGATTCAGGGAGTTTCATTATCCCCCATTTTACTAACAAATTGTCACTGATAAGGACATTAATGCATGCAATTGGATTTATCAATTTGATAAATTATGTCATTGTTGTTATCTTGCAACAAGTGACTTACTTACAAACTACAAAACCCTTATGCGCACAGATAGAAGTAAGTCATTGATCATAGACTCAAGATGAGGGTAAATGTGCTAGGTACGTTGAGCTATTGACGCCAAACAAGCACTACATGAGAGGTAACCCATGAATAAGGATATATTTTATTTTATGATATTTTTTTTTAATTTTCTTAGTTATTTTCATTTTCATTTTCATTTTCATTTTATCTTTTTATCCCTTTTTCTTTATATTTTGCAAGGATGTAGTCTACTATTAGATGGATCAAAAATAGAAAAATTGTTTTATTAAGGAAAGTATGAACTTAACCCTCTCACTTATTTTTGAATGCTTATAATGTGCACATTGAGGACAATATACAACTTTAAGTGTGGGGAAGGGGTTAATGATTTCTTGAAGCTTATTATAATCCTGATTTTTAAATTTTATTAACTGGTATTCTAAATTGGTTGAAATCTGTCCATTAATACTATATTTCATTATTGAATATTGATTTGAATTAGTATGCAAAAGGATGAAAGTTAGAATAAAATTGCTTTTATAAGTCATATTTTTATCAATCATTGAGATAGTCAAATTGAATGATATTGCATATTATTTACACATATATACTCATCTTTTTTATGAGCTTTTGAGTCTAAGAGCAAAATTTTCAAGCTCTTTTATTTATTTCATATGTGTTAACGTGTATAGTTGAATAATTCTAGAACTTGCTTTCATTATACATATTGAGATCATATTTTTTCAATTAGAAGCATTAAAGTGATAAAGGCACTTAGATTTAACAATTTGTTTTAACCTATTTCTTTGATAGTTACCTTACCCATAAATTATCCTTTAGGAATAACCAAGTTAAGCATTAGCCTTTTTCTTTGATTATAACCCACGTATTAACCTTAATCCTATTTTTCTTTGAAGCCTTTTTATTGTTTTGAACTTTGAAGGTTATTTACATTATTTGGTTGTTTGAAACTTGAAAATCTTGAAAGGCCCACTATTCCTTTAATTATTGTATTGAATGCTCGAAATTATGTTTTGATTGATAAAAAAAGAGCATAGAAAAAGAAAAAAAAGAAAGTATATGGTACCAATGGAGTGCAATAAAGGATATGTGTCTATTGTAAACAAGTTTCATGTAATTTCTCTTTAGTAAATTTCCTTCAATTTAACCTTCTTTATTATCCTAATTATACCGTACCTAAGCCCTATTATAACCTGTATAAAGATCTTTTGATTTTTATTTCTAGTTATACATAAGTGGTGGAGATGTGATAATAATGCAAACATCTGGTAAGAGTTCTATTATGCATTGACTGAGAGTGTGATATTTTTCACCCTAAACACTTAGAGTGCGTTGAGTGAAATCTTGGTGAGCGTGTAATGTTGGACCCCGAACTCTCGGTGGAAATTAGAGATATTAAATGAAATTCAATGAGTGTTTTTGTATATCTAACGTGTATGTTATCGGATGTTGGTAATTTGTTTGCTGTCGATTTTGAACCCTTCGATTTTCCTTCGTCCCCCCTTCAATTCGTTTTCGATCTTTCGCGTTCGTTTACTTCGTTTTCGATTTGCTTCCGCACTTTGTTTGTGTTCCGTTCTTGCGAATTTGATTTCGTTCGCTTTCGCTTTCCGCCTCTTCGTTTTCCTTTTTGTTTTTCCGTCTTTTTCCAGTTGGGATCCGGTTCCGAGATCGGGTCCTAACATGTAAAGGTTTATGCTTTTGAGTTCAGGGAAATTATATATGTGACTACTATTAGTATTGACTTAGGAAGTTAACTTTAGGAAATTATGATTCTAATTGATTGTTAATTTGATTAATATGACAATGATTTATAGTGTGAATGGAAATATTAAGATTAACGATGGACAGATGTTGTAAGATTTGTAATTTTGATTATAGTTTGCTTGAGGACAAGTAAAAGCTTAAGTGTGGGGATGTTTGATAGATGTATAATTGACCATATTTATATCTCATATTTGATGTATTTTTGCTATATATTTTGTGCTTTTATTGTATATTTGGTACTTAATTTGCTTCAAGTGCATTTATAGGTGATAATTGCCTTTATGGACCAAAAGGAGAGGAATTCGGGTGAAATCGTGACATAAAATGAAGATTTGGAGAGATACTGTAGGAAAATCCCGGGGTGTCCATCACATGGACACAGTGCGGAAAACAAAAATTTTTGTTCCGGGACCTTCCCGAAAGCCAGGATCCATGTGAAAGTATAACAGTCAAACCATAACGACCAACGTAGAC
>JANIPN010000003.1:40759896-40772603 GCA_027478595.1 Erythroxylum anguifugum
TTTTCCAACTTTCCAACCTTCAATTAATCATCAACCACACTCCCAATTTTCCCAATCACAAGGATTACAATCCATTTACTGTAGGTTCAGTTAAACCAAACCTTTTAGCTCATATGCACCATATTTTCCGATTTTAACCCTTATTAGGAGGGCGGGATGTTACATATAACACCCTAGATCACCTGCTTACAGATATTGTCCGCTTTGGGCCTTGGTCTAACCAAGCCCTCACGGTTTTACTTTTCCCGAGGCCTTCCCAGGAGGTCACCCATCTTAGAACTACTCTCAAACAAGCACATTTAACCTCGGAGTTCTGATGGGATATGGTGTATTAGGCCATAGAAAACGCATCTGTAAGGAAGAGATACCCATACCCTTATAAGGCGTACTTCGTTCTCATCTCCAACCAATGTGGGATCTCACAGTTGTTGTTTAGGCACCTTGCAAGTTTTTGATAATTTTTTATTATTTAATTGCTTCCAAGTTTAAGATATTAAAATTTGAGAAGTATGATGAGAATTCACTCAAGGCATTATATGAGAACGTTTTACAAGAAGATATATATAGATATTAATAATAAATTATTGGTGTACTTTTTAGATAGGCTTAATAGATCAATAATGCTATAGTTTCTTAATATGGACCAATTATTTGTAAAATGTTAGAGAGATTTGGTAAATCTATTCTTAACCTAGAGCAAGTTCAACCAAGACACAGTATTAATTTGTAAGGATCTCTAGCAAATGGATAAGGAATTCACTGAGAGCATAGAGTATGCAAGAAGGTGACATGTAAAGGCTTAGAAACCTAACCACCTTTGTTAACAAAAGAAACCGTTAGCTTATTTTTAGAGATGTTAAAAAATCCATCCTATGAAAAGTTATGTGTATATTTCAAAATTTTCTTGTTAAAGAATTCAACATTAAGAGGTCTGAAGAAGTTATAGTTAATTACTAAATGGTATTGGTTAATTTTGAGTGACTTTAATTGCACTTCCTTCACTAATTAAACTGAGGGACACTATGTTATTTAGGAAAATTATATGAAGACTTCAAAATGTTCTAATCAACTTGGCCTTGAGGAATTAAGATTCAAGGGCTAATTATATACTTGGAATAACAAATAAAATGGGATAAAAGTTATCAAGAAGAAATTTAATAGTTGTTTAGTGAATTAAGAGTTGTTAGCATAACTCCACACTAGCAAAGCTTACTTCAATCCCCTAATATGCTCTAACCATGTCATAATTAAAGTCTTAGCATGTCTTTTTTAATATAATAATTAATCCTTTTAGATTATTCAAAAACTTGTTAGCTTTTGAAATCTTTGTTACAAGGGGCTATAGGTGAAAGTTGAAGGCTATGAGGCATATAAGTGTACGAGAAAGCTATACGGTATTAAAAAGGAGCTTAAAGAAATCAATTATAAAAGGTTTAAATCAATATTCAAAGCAATCAAAGAAACTAGAAAACATCTTCTTTCAACCGATAATTATTTTACTCTAATCCCTTAGATGATTCCCTAAAACTCAAAGAGAAAACTCCTCAATCAATATGTTAGTACACTAGAGACTTAACACAAACTTTACAAATAAAAAAAAATTTATGGCACATAAATGGAAAAAATTTAAATGTTCCATAATACAATCCTTTTAAGAAGGAATGTCAACGTAAGCATCATCCTTATTGATATAAGAGGAGTGACTCACACCTCACAGGAAGCTCTAAAAGAGTTGACTCTCTCATATTTCAAAGATACCCTTGGTGTACTACTTCTAATGATTTTGTCTCTATATAGGTTAAAAATTCTATTATCCCACATGCTATAATTCACGTGCAAAAAAGACGTCTTTCAAGCCTTTTCAAAAGAAGAGACATTGAAACAACCTAATTGTTGTCCCCTAAATTCTTTTCTTATTGAATAAGCATGATTTCAATTTTATTTTTGAGGTTTTGATTGATTAATTTGCTTTTGGTCACAGTTTAATTAGCATGTCAATGATTGGGGGATTTATTGCTTAGATTGATGGAATTAGAAGTATTAAATGGAGAAATTAAGATTAGGTTAGAGTATAGTATGGTGTAAGTTAAATTGAAGAAATAAGAATGTATAAGGGAAAAATGGGAAGATCACATAAGGTTAAAAGGTATAAGGCTTACAAGGAGGGGTAGTTTGGTCTTTTTGGCTTCATTAAAACAAAGAAAGAAGACTTGTTGTGTGTTAGGAGAAGAAGGGATGAAAATTTGAAGGAGAAGAGAGGAGAGAGTTTCGGTGGAGAGAAAGAAGAAAGAAGAAAAGAAGCTAGGTCTTGATTTTTCTTGGTTTTCAAGATGAATTTTGAGTTGATTTAAGAAGGAAAAAGGTGGAAGAAGATGAGAGCTTCCATATGAGCCAAGAAACTCCTCATTTGGTGAAGGATCAAAGTAAGGGCATGTTTGATTTGTTGGATTTATGAAAAGGTTTTGGTTTAGATAGCTTAAGAAATGTATGAGTTTAAGTTTTCTAAGACTAATTTTAGCGATTAGGTGTTATAGGTTGTCCAATTTGATTTCCTATTGATTAGGGATTTTTGCCATTGATGAAGGAGATTAAGAGAGGCAAGAGTAGCTAGAGGAAAGGCATCTTGAGCAAGTATGAAGCAAGGGATTTTAAGGTGGGTAACATCTTTATAATTGAGGAAAATTAGCTAGTACAATTACTTTCAATAAATGGAATTTAATGCTTTCCAACAACTTTGAAAATGTGTATTTATTACTCTTTAGGATGATTTGAGAATATGCCATGTGTCTTTTTCTTGTGAATGAATTGTGAGAATGTTTTCATATTGTGTTGATGATTGTGAAAGAATGTGAAAGTGATTTTTGAAAGAATGCAATGGTTATAAAATTGCTTTTCGGAAATGTGTCATTTTCGCCAATATGTTTGAAAAATGTTAAATGTATGCTTATATGGGTTTGTGGTGGTCCCTTAAGTAACTCAAGTTCACTTGTCTATAGGCTTTTCTCGCCTGCCCGCTAGTGGTATGGAGCTCCTCACGGACTCCCCTAAGTTCACGGCTACACATGACCGCTACGCAGAAATGTGTAGTACATTCTGTTTTGGATCCACCCAAACCATTTCTGATGTGTTTATGTGATTATGATTTGAAATCATTTTGATGTATTCATCGTGTTGATTTTTGTAAATAGCTTGATAAGTTGAAAATTTTGGAACACATATATGGCATGTTTGTCAATGTAAATATTTGCATTGGAATTAAATGATTCAAGGATTTTGGCTTGTTCTTAGTTATAAATATGTTACTCACGAGCCGTCGAGCTCACCCCCCTCTTTTCTTCCCATCCACGGGCGATGAGCAAGAAAATGAGTGACCGAACCGAGGTCAAGGCATCACTCCTGTTTTCTTTTTGATTTTGAAGCTATATTTTGTAAACAAAGTTTTAGTTGCATTTTTGATGCAAAATTACTGTTCATGTGACATCTTTGTAATTTGAATTTCTGAGACTTTAATGTATTGGGGCTAGAAATGCCCACTAAAGCTTTGTAAGAACTCATATTTTGATATTAATGAAAGATATTCAGGTTTTATTGTGTTTTGTCGATGCTTGTTCCAAAGGTTACTTTGCATTGTTTTTGTAAATGTCCATAAGGATAGGTTTTGTGTATGCTGGCTTTGAGGCAAATTCTGGACCGATATAGGTTAAATTGGGTAAGTAGCCTTCTTGAAAGTTATAGAGGATTTTCATAGCTTTCCAACGATGTATGATATGCCATTTTTGGATGTGGGAGTTAAAAGATGTGAATTTTTGAAGTTTGGGTGCTGTCTAGGATAACAATTCTAGGACAGAAACTTTGAGTGAAATTTTGATCCTCATAAAGGTAGAATTTGTTCATAAAGTCTTCATGAAGGTATTAGTTTATATTTTTATCCTTTCATTGATATAAAGTATGACATTTTTGGACAATGGAGCTGAAAGATATGATTTTTAGAAGTTATGTTACTGTTTAGGATGACATTTATCAGGCAGCCATTTTGAGGTGAATTTTGACTCCTTTAGAGACTGAAATGGGTTTTAAGCTCTTCATGAAAGTTGTAGAGCCTGCTTTTAGCTTTCCATTGATACTAAAATTGTAAATTTTGGAGTTCTGGGTCAAAAGTTATGAGTTGTGCAAGTTGAGATGTCGGAAGAAGAAAGAACAAGAGTTTCCAGTCCATCATTATAGGCTTAGTCGACTAATAGTCTTCAACCAGTCGACTAATCGTCATGTTTTTACTTGCATTAGTCAACTAATAGTCTTCGACTAGTTGACTATTGTCATATTTCCCCTAACCTGACCTCTCTCCACTCTTTTGCTTATAACTTTTCCGTCCGACCTCCGATCAACTTGATTTTTGAAGTGTTGGATTCCTAAGACATTCCTCTACCTCTCCATAAAAATTTATAGTGTTTAAGATTAATTTGAAAAAGCTGAATTGAATCAAAGTGAGAGGATCGGTTGAAAAAGTCTGAACATGCTTCAGTATTTTGGTGAAATCTTGAGCTATAGAGCTCGGAATGAGGTGGTTCTTGTTTCTAAATAAACTAGAGACTAAGAGCTACCATTTTGAAAAAGGTAATAGTGATTTTTGTGATTTCGCTGTGTGGGCTCGCCCTTTGTGGCTTGAGATGTTATGAGAATGATGAGGAACTGATGATGGCTAATGAAAGTACTTTGAAGTAACTCTATAAGGAAATCCGCTTATGTTTTATAAGGATTAAATGAATTAACCCTGCAGGGTAAGACATACATGTTTCATGATTTCGAAGAGTGTGGAAAAAAATGCTACGGAGTTATAAAGAAGATCACGTTTCATGATTTCGCAAGCGTTGGATTCCGGATTCAAGCGGGATCTAACACTAATCAAGTATGAATCCTAATAAATCCTTAGACCTTGATGGCCTAAATGCATTCTTATTCTAGAGAACATGACAAATGATGTAAGATAGAATCATAATGGCAATCATGTAGTTCTTTAACCAAGAAAAAATGTAAAAGGAGATAAACAACACCTTTATATGCCTTATTCCCATAATTCCGAACCCCGTAACTGTTCAGGGTTATAAATTAATCTCTTACTATAATTTTATTTATAAGTTCATATCTAAGGTGTTAGTAGATAGACCAAATTTTACTTTAGAGCATATTATTAATGCTAGTCAAGGTGTTTTTGATTAAGGACGAATAATATGAGATACATATATATATATATATATAGAGAGAGAGAGAGAGTATTGCTTAAGTTCTATTCAATAATTACCATAAAAGAAAAGAAAAAAGAAGTTGTTTCCTAAAAAAAGACTTTAGTAAATCTTTTGAATCAATCATTTGAGCTTCTTATTGATAACTTTAAAGGCTTTTGGATACTTAGATAAGTTAACTAGATTGTTACTTGTGAAAATTAAGTTGTCAATATATAGACATACAAGAAGAATGCTTTCATTTTCACCTTCTTTGACAAAAATAGTATGTTCTTGTGAAAATTTGATGAATCCATAGCTTTGAAAATATTTGTCAATACATTTGTACTAAGTTCTCAAAGCTTGTTTCAACCCATTCAATGTCTTCTCCGCCTTTAGCACTTTATCTTTGTGTCCTTTCACCACATACCCCAATAGTTGTTAGACATACACCTCCTCCTCAAAGTAACCATTTAAGAACGCATACTTGAAATCCATTTAATAGATCTTCCACTTGTTTTGTGCAACTATGGAGATGATCAAATAAATTGTCGCTAATCAAGCTAACGGAGTAAAAACTTCATTATAGTTGACTCTATGTTGTTGACAGTATCCTTTAACAATAAGCCTTACCTTATACCTCTCTGCTTTTCCTTGAGCATTTCTTTTAACTTCATATATCCATTTCTCCTCAACTGCCTCTTTTCCCTTTAGAAGAGTAAAAAGTTTCAACATTTCATTCTTTTGATTGCTTGGATTTCTTCATCCATTGCAATTCTCCATTTCACTTCTTATATTGCTTCTTTAAAGTGTAGTGGCTTAGAATCGACAAAGAGACAAAATAGTTTTGTATTTTCTATGATCCCTGTGGACTCATAAAGATCTCTTAGACTTCTCGTTCTTTTAGAATAATTATGCGAGCTAGAAGAAGATTCATCTCTTAGTAAGTGGGGTGTAATATCAATATCTTCATGCTCTATATGGTTTGAATATTTAAACATAGGAAATGAAATACTTTCTTTATTTGGAGATACATCCCACTTCCATGAGTTTTCTTCATCAAAATCAATATGTCTACTTATCACAATCTTTCCATTGGTATGATTAAACAACTTATAGCCCTTAGAATTTGTGTTATTCCCAATATAGAAATACATTTCACTTTTTTCATCTAACTTTGTTCTTATCTCTTTTGAAAACATGCACATAAGCAATGCTTTCAAACACTTGCAAATGAGAGAAATTAGGCTTCTTATCACGCTAAGTTTCTTGAGGTGTCATACCACGAGCACTTCTAGTAAGGGATAGGTTAGACAAGTACATACCACAAGTGACAGCTTCGGCCTAAAACTCGTTAGGCATATTTTTGCTTTTGAGCATACTTCTTACCATGTTAAGAATGGATTTATTTTTGTATTCCATAACTCCATTTTGTTATGGAGAGTATGGAGCTGTGAGAAAATGACGAATGCCATTAGCTTTACAAATTTTGTTAAACTTCATATAAGTGAATTCTCCTCCTCTATCTATTCTCAAAGCTTTGATGGCAAATTTACTCTCATTTTCAACTTAGGCTTTGAATTTTAGGAAGGCTCCAAAAGATTCATCCTTCCCCTTTAAGAAATAAACCTAAGTTTTGTGAGAAAAATCATCAATAAAAAGTAAGAAATAGTTAGCTTTACCATAAGAAGATAACTTAATTGGGCCACAAATATCAAATGAACTAGTTGAAGTGGCTTAATGGCTCTTAAAGCAAACTCCTTAGAAAAGGGCTTTCTCACTTACTTTTCCAACCCAATCCTTCACATAATTGATTAAATTGAGTGATGAGAGGCAACCCATCCATTGCGTTCTCTTTTGACAATAAATTTACTCCTCCAAAATTTAGATAACCAAATCTCATATGCCCAATATCAAAGTTGATCATCCATGGTGTTAAAGACACGTGCCAAAGCTACATAATCAACTTTGATATTGAGAAAGAACATTCCATTCTTTGGTATAGGAAACTTTATATCAAATTATGTGCTTTATCTTTCAAAGTACAATAAGCATCTTTTAAATGGATATCATACCTATCCTCTAGCAATTGTCCTAAGCTTGAAATATTTGCTTTTAGAGAAGGAACATAGTAGACATATGAAATCAATCTATAGCCACCATTGTTTGTAAGGACAAGAAAATCACCTTTTCCTTTAATAGGAACTTTTGAATCATGGCTATAAACAATTTCGCCTTTTCGATTCTCATTAAGATGTATGAATAACTCTTTGTTTCCACTCATATGGTTGCTTTCACCTATGTTGAGATACCACATAAATTCTTTTTGTTGCCTTTGTTGGCTAATAACAAGAATTGCTCTACTTCTTCTTCTTCTTCTGCTTTCACAAGATGAGCCTCTCCTTGGTTTCTAGTAGAGCTCCAATAATTAAAAGAATAATAACCATATTTATGAAAAATACGTATTGATCACTTATACAATAAACAATTGATTTTGATAAGAGTATACTATTTCTTTAATCTACAAAGGGACTGTTTTTAAGGGCATTTATTCAAGGAAGATGAAACTAGAAAAATAAAGAGCCACTGAAAGAAAGAATAACTAGGCATCACCTCAAGCCTTCAAGCTGTTATTGGTAAAGTAAGTTCATTGTTTAACTTATACTTTTTTATATGTATTTCAAAGATGAACCACATTTTGGTGATGTTGAGGAATATTTCGTTCAATGAAGGCTATAAGCCAGAATGATAGAAAATGGCACTTCAATTATAATAATCCTGACAAGTTCGACACTCAATACACTTCTAGGTCTTATCTCACTATACATATCGTATTGGCGTTGGTACTGAATTTGGTTTTGCTACAATATGGTATTGGAACTGGTTAATATCAGATACTATTTTGGATAATTTTTTAAAATTATAAAATAGTTCATAAATTTTTTAAAATTACAAAATGGTCCATCAATATATTATGATGTAAAAATTTTAATTTTACACAAACAATTTCTCTAAAACTATGCATTATAATTTATTTCATAATAATTTCAGATAATCTCAACCAATAATGCATTCTAGAATGATAAAGTCATCTTAAATCTCAATGAATTATTTATTCTAAAATAATAAAAATTATCACAAATTTCAATCAAGAAGTTATTTCATAATCATAAACATCATTTCAAAATCAAAATCTAAATTGTAATTTAAAACTTAATTTTGATTCTCTAACTAAGGACTACTAATTTAAGTATTGTAAGGAAGTTAACTAAATTAAATACTAAAATTATAATATAAGACTAATAAATTACCAAATTTATAATTTAAGAATAAGAGACAAAGTTAAAGACTAAACTAATGATTTAATTCTCCTTCTATCTAATTCTTTGATCAATCAAATATTAATGAGTTAAATTCTTAAATCAAGCCATGTACTTAGTCCAAACCATACTCACACATTTAATCCAAGCCACAAACATAATTTGGTTAATCCAAGTTACAACCCTACAGCTACACATGTCCAGAATTCAGATGCAAAAAAAAAATTAAAGAAAGAAAGACCTAAAGTTATGATTGGTAGGGCGACTAGTAAGGGAATGAAATGAAATGTACCATTATTCTATTGTTTAGGATAATGATTTATAATAAAATGAAATAAAATATGATGAAAGAGAGGGTTTCACATTACATTTTATTTCATCTTAAACAGTAAAAATGAGTCAATTCTGATTTTGGAGGTTTATGATAAAATATAAAATAATAAATATATACTACCTAATATCAAGTGCCTAACTCACCCCCAAAAGCTAGCTCAAGAGGGGGAGGTTTGCACACTATTATAAACTCTTGAATGCCTTTATAGTTGTCCAATGTGGGATTCCTGAGACACACCCTCCGTCCAGAGCAGGACTGGACATCTGATGGACATATTGGGCAAAGAGACATAACCGGGCACTGCCCCAAACCATCGAGACAAACTGGCTTTGATACCATGTTAGAAAGTGTCTAACTCACTCCTAAAAGCTAGCTCAAGAGGGAGAGGTTTGCACACTATTATAAACTCTTGAATGCCTTCATAGTTGTTCGATGTGAGATTTCTGACATATATCCTCAATAATTTTTTATAATATCAGTTATACCATCAACTCTAATAACAAAACTGTTAGAATATATTTTATATATTCTTTTGTTTAATTTTGGCATTTTAAATTGGACATATAAGATTGCATTTATTTCGGTGGAATCTTTGAAGTCTATCTATATATGTGCATATCTCCTTGTTTTGGAAAAAGCCTTGGTAATTACGCAAGTTTAAAAAGTGGCTGAAGGGTTAAGGGCACAATGGTAGTTTCATTGTGAATTAATTCACTTTTTTGGAAATACACAAGAATGCTTTTGAGGGGGATGTTAACCTACGGCTGGCTAGTGATCTGGTGTGTGCAGTGAGTGAGTTTTAATAGGTGGGTCCTCACATATGATTGTTTTTTTTATCCCACGTCTTTGATTGAGAGTAGTAGTCTACTTGCTAATATTGGTGTATTGATGAGATGTGCATAAGGTGTTCATGAACAAGAACACAGCTTGCGGCACATATAAATAGATCAGCTGAACAACGTGACTGGTAAGAAATAGACGGTGAAGTTATTTTGTGAGCAAAGCGTTGTGCACGTTTTGATTTGATGATACAGTGAAGATAATCTTCAGTGAAGTAGTCTTGGCAATTAATTGAAGAAACACCGTGAGTTGTTTTTTTGTGAAGAAAGAGTGAGTTATGGTGGAGAATTTCAGCTGGGTTATTTCGAGAAGATAAATACCATAGGGAAGTCTTTCTTTTATCTCAAGTATTTTGTTATTTAATTTTCAGTTGATCAAATACTTGAGTTATTTTATTTATTATTGTTTTGAGTGAAAGTAGTTAGACAAATCCTCTGACGAGGTTAGTACGAGGCGGTCGTACTATTGGGTGTGAAATTCTTTCACGGGAAGTGAGGTTGAGTGATAGTGTCAAGGGTTGAGTGGGTCGGCTCAGTAAAGCCTTGGGTAATTCTATTGTATTTTCGTGAAAGTGATTAAGCTGGGTGAAGGCCCCGCAGACGTAGGCAAGGTGTGCCGAACTGCGTTACCAAATTTATGGTGTTTGTATTATTCCGGTTTTGCTTATTTTTATATTTAATTGGTGTCAAGGAAATTTGCAGAAAGTTTGCGAAACTATTTAACCCCCTTTGGTTTTTCAAAAACAATACATCTTATTATTCTATCAAAAACAAAATAGTCATTTATTTTTATTATTATTCATACGTTACATTTTGTTGAATACATCTTGCAAATAAAATTTTATTATATTATATTATTAGCTTTTATATTCCTTCCAATTCTAATATTACATTCACTTACTCCATCATTCTATTTTATTCGATTCCATTAAAATCCTTACGAAGCATGAGAATAAGATGTAAGAGGAGCTTTTCGTTTCGTATACAAATGACAAAGTTGAAATTTGGTCTGGCCGCCTGGGTCATTGGTTCATTGCCTGTAGGAGTGAAAAGTTTAGGATTGTTGTTGGCAGGCACAGCATAGCAGATTTAGTGGAGACTGATTTGGGTTATAGTAGCAATGTTGGGAGACCGACGGCAAGTAGCAGATCTAGTGGAGATTCGACTTGACGTGTGCTTGCATTTGTGTGGTGAGGCAGCGATGAATGTGGCAACTGGACACCGACTAGATGGCGAGTTGGAGCGCCAATGAGAGACTTGGGACTTGGGAGTTGGGAGGCATCCGAATGGGCAAGAGGAGGGACGAGTTAGGTAAGTGAAGGTTAAATCTTTTTCTTTTTTTCAATTTAATCCTAAAGTTTTGAAAAATTACAGATTTTACCGGTATTCAACAATATTTTTAATACCGGCACTACCATTTTATATGGAAGTACAGATCACCTGTCTAACTTAACTCTGTCTAACTCTGTCCAAGAGAGAAACGACGCTGTTTCTCTCTTAAATTTTCAAAGCACGCGTGCTTTGTCCAAGCAGGTGACCTCTGACATCTGAGCCAAGCCGTTTGTCAGCTTGGCTTTGATGAAAGAAGCATGTTAGCTCAGCCATGTTTGTATGTTTATTATTTATGTACTTGTCGATTTTATCAATTCAGGATTATTATTAACACATATTAAGTATATATTTATTTATTTAGTATTATTTCGTAATAATAATAATAATTGTTAAGAAATATAGTTATTAATTAATAAATGATATATCCATTATTATAATAACTGTTAAATATTATTATTAAATTACTTATTCTTATTAAATTTATTGGGGAGTAATTATTAAATTACTTATAATAATTATTATAATTCCTTGTTAATAATTTTATTAATCTTTTAGTTAT
Source organism: Erythroxylum anguifugum (assembly GCA_027478595.1). Lineage (NCBI taxonomy): Eukaryota > Viridiplantae > Streptophyta > Magnoliopsida > Malpighiales > Erythroxylaceae > Erythroxylum > Erythroxylum anguifugum. The sequence continues at coordinate 40,771,500 of JANIPN010000003.1, forward strand.
ATTAATTATTACAATTAATAATAATTAGTAGTATTAGTATTATTATTTGTATTATAATATTAGTTATGCTTATAAAAATTATTAATAATTAGACATAATTATTATTATGATGAAATTTGTTATAATTAGTATTTTTCTTCTTATTATTATAAACTTTATTATTCTGATTAAATTTATAATCATTAAAATTTTTAATTATTATTGTTATTATTAAAGCTAATTCCTTCCCCTACAACTTTCCAGAAGATCACTTAAGCTAATTAAATCCAATTCAGAGAGAGAGGAGATCCTCTATCTAAGACTATCCTGTCTTATTCTGTCTAACACATGATACGACGCCGTTTTGTATTTAAATTGGACAACACCCACGTTCCTTGGACAGGCGCCTGTGGGACCCACCCACAGGCATTGTTTTTCAGCCGCCTGCGTTGAGCTTCAGCACTTTTAATACTTGATATTAAAACATGTTACTGCAAAAGTCGAGAACGGTATATTACATAAACATTTATGTAATTGTTGATTATTATGTCTAATTATTAGTATTATTATTATTATTATTATATAACTTGTATTTATTATTATTATTATTATTATTACTATTATTGTTATTATTATTATTATTATTATTATTATTATTAGGATATAATTTGTATTTATTATAATTGAAATTTATTACGATTATGTCTAATTAATAAAAATAATAATAATTTGTATTTATTATGATCCAATTTTTTTTTAATTATTTGTATTTAATATTATTCAAATTTATTATTACAATTTAATCAAATTTATTATTATTATGTCTTATTATTATTATTATTGTTATTATTATTTTAATATAATTTGTATTTATTATTATTCAAATTTATTACATTATTATTATTATTATTATTGTTGTTATTATTATTATTATTATTATTTGTAGTTATTATTATTCAAATTTATTATTACTATTTATTCAAATTTGTTATTATTACGTCTTATTATTATTATTATTATTATTATTATATAATTTGTTCAAATTATATAATAATAATAATAATTATTATTATTATTTGTATTTATTATTATTACAATTTATTCAAATTTATTATTATTATGTCT
>JANIPN010000003.1:40992874-41013102 GCA_027478595.1 Erythroxylum anguifugum
TCCGTCCCTAAATAGCTACGGAAAACTTGTTTCCGTCGCTAATTTCAGTATAAATTAGCGACGGAAATGTTTCCGTCGCTAAATAGCTACGGAAAACTTATTTCCGTCGCTAATTTCAGTATAAATTAGCAACGGAAACGTTTCCGTCCCTAAATAGCTACGGAAAACTTGTTTCCGTCGCTAATTTCAGTATAAATTAGCGACGGAAATGTTTCCGTCGCTAAATAGCTACGGAAAACTTATTTCCGTCGCTAATTTCAGTATAAATTAGCAACGGAAACGTTTCCGTCCCTAAATAGCTACGGAAAACTTGTTTCCGTCGCTAATTTCAGTATAAATTAGCGACGGAAATGTTTCCGTCCCTAAATTTGGCGGGATATTTTCCCTCCATTGATAGCGACGGAAATTATAACCGTCGCTAAATAAATTTTTTACGTCGATTTTTGCGACGGAAATAGGAGTTCCGTCGCTAATTTGTTACGATTTATTTTCCGTCGCCAATTTTTCTTTTTCTTGTAGTGTATGATGATCATGGTACTACTAGGTTAGTAGTTTAACGAGAGAATTCTATAAAATTCTCTATAGTGAGCATTTGCTTCAATCTTACAACATTCATCTTAATTATCTTTATAATTAAGAGAAATTATCTAAATACATACTTAAAGCTTTGATGACACCTTAGCTCCTTTTATATGACTAAAGGCTCTAATGTTCTATAGTACATTACTATCTAAACAATGCAAGGAATTATACCAAGTTTATTAACGAACTTCTTAATCTAATTAATCATTTCTACTAAATGAAAACTATATTATAGTTTAATTAGCAACCATTGCTACATTAGAACCTTCTCAATCTCAAAATAATTTTGTTCTAAGTAAAACATACCTTAAATAGGATTTACGTTTAAAGTTAATATCCTTATAACCTTGAATTCAAATATTGACTTATATATAGAATAATTGATATTTTTAATACTTCATAAGTATTAGATATTTTAAATAATAAACACCTTTAATACATTATCTTTCAACTTAAACTTAGAATAGTACGCAAATTCTATATATATATATTTACGGATCTAATTCCAAAAATTAAATTATTAACTTTTGTACATTTAATAAGAGTTGCTCTTGGACTATCAAATATTCAAAAATTAAAAATATGAATTATTGTTCTCTCTATAAGTAATATATCTTTACATACTCCTACTGAAGAGGACAACAATATTCCCGCTAACCTACTCGTAAATATGATAAATTCACAAACATCTCCAAAGCAAACTATTTGAATTTATCATAAAAGTAAATCTCTCAACATCTCATAGTCTTTCAACTATACATCAAATATATTAACAAAGGAACTAGTTCCAATTGGATGTATTGTTTATATAATTTAAACTTTTCAAATATCATCTTACTCCTACTACTTGTCTTGAGAACCATTCTCTTATAAGTGTTCATTGAAATAAAAAAATTGTTTAATAGATTTGTAAGATTATATCTAACCTTTCGGATAGCACATAACCTTTTATTATCTAATAAATTATTATCTAATTTAGTTCTAAATTTATTAGATAATACATGCTCCAACTAAGCATCATATCCCAAAATCGTGAACTTTGACTCTTTAAAGTCTTAGCATCATGTTTCTAATATGAAATCTTATTAATTTATTTAATTGGAATTACCAAAGGTAAATTGTTGCATCGTGCATATATATAAAAGAAATAAATATTATACTAGCCAGATCTCATATTATGTTTTCTCCTTACACAAATTTATACTATTACGAAATATAGTTGTGAAATTATTCACCATAGAATCTCAGTCCCTATAAATAACCAAATAAATCTATATCTAATCACATCGATCTTATCGAAATGTTTCAACATATACTCAAATTTAAATGCTCTAAACTTTTTAAATATTAAATCAATATTTTATTTAATAAATTTGACTATATCAAATAAATTATTAGTAAATATAATGAAATACAGGTATCATCTTTTTATTAATTGCTCTTATATCCACACATCACATTTATATGATTTAACAATTCAATACCATCATCATCCTTTCACCAAAGGTTGATTTGGTTATTCTTCAATCACAAGCTTCAACTGATTCATAATTATGTGAAACTTTATGACTCTTATTATATTTATTTAACCAATATAGCATAAAAGGATAATCTCGATTATCTAACTTTATATTCTTGCCACTTATGTTAAATAATCATAAGTTTCCTTTTGATCTAACACATACAAAACTATTTTCATAAACTTGAATCAACTATTTTATTCAATAATATATTTCTTTTGATGTCTCAAACATTATAATAATTTTGAATTTAAATTATATATATATATATAAACTACAATATTATAAACAATAATATAAACTATAATAATCAAATATATAATAATCAAATATAATCAAAAAAGAATATATATATATATAATAAAACAAAAAATATGTATATAATAATAAAACAAAAAAAGAATATGTATATAATAATAATAATATAAAAATAATAATATAAAAATATAGAAATATATATACAATAAATAAAAAAACCCATTGAAATTGACGGAAATACCCCATTTTTATATTTCGAGACGTACTTCTATCATTTACTCACTTGATTTTTTCTATCTATCTTATATCAATTTCTATCAAATCCATTTCTATTAATAAGATAAAACTATCAATAAGATAAAAAAGATAAAAATATTTTTGTCGTTATAGAATATGTGTATGTATGTATGTATGCGTACGTATGTACGTACGTACGTACGTATGTATGTATGTATTGACAAGAAAAATCTTGCAATTAATTTTTCTTCTAATGACAACTACTATCATACTATAGCAAATACCTTTAATTATAATCCATATTTATGCTTTTAGTAAGCTAAACTGAGCAGAATAATTCCATTAAGATACTATACTTTTAGCTCTACTTTATGTAACTTCTTACATCAAGCTATCATAGTGTTGACACACATCTATATAAGGCTATTAAGTTTATAAGATATTAGTTAACTCAAAATGTCATTACATTATGTCATCTATGTGTTATTGATATATCTCTAAAACTTTGTCACCAAATCCTCAATAGGGATTAATAGTAAAATTGTATAATCGACATAAAAATTTTCTTTTGTATCTTTGAGAAATCTTCTGAAACATAACATGTGTCTAAGAATTTGGTTCACAAACTCTTAGTATCAGATATACTAAACAAACACAATTTCAACTCAAAATAAAATATAAATATAAAAAAAGAAAGTAGTTGATTATATACCATGATATCCAAATAATATTAGGACTTTAATCATATATTTGGTTACTCTCACTATTTTATTCGAAATAACAGTCCTCGCTATTATTCGAAAACATTAATCTAATATCTCTAGTGGCCTAGGATCCCATTTAAATTTAATTGATCTTAAGATACTCATTAAATTAACTAAACTTGAACTAGGTAAATATCATCCTTATCAATTACATCTTATGTGACTCGTAGATTCATTAGGTGACAACTCTTATCAAAACATATCTTATATGTTATTTTTAACCGTAACTCTTAATTTATATGATCATGAATCACTCTTCCAAATTAAAGGCATGGAATTTTCAGAATAATTGAATCATAAATTACTTTTAGATTTACTCAGTGATGTGGAGTGGATAATGGCAGGAGGTATAAAAATAATGATAGTATCTAGTTGTCTTTTATTTTTCTAGATTGAAGGAATATGAGGAGAGAAGGGATTAAAACTTTAGTTGTAAACCATTTAAGCAAGAATGAAGTTTATATAATTCTATTGATATTAGTTTTAACACTAAATAAGGGTATAACATTTAATAATTTTACATCAAATTCCTAGGTTCTCTTTTGTGAAGGAAGTTTGAGTTAACATATTTGAAACTTAAAATGTTTTGTGAAAAAATTATTTAACAGGTTAGGAGTGTAATCTTACTAGTTAACACTCCTTTTTCATGTCTATGAGTTGAGCTCAAGTCTAAATTTCGATATAACATGATCTACAAATGGGGATAGCTATTTTAGTTATTCAACACAAATGTTAAGAAGTTAAATTTGATCACCACTCTAACTAATTGGTAGATAGATTTAAGTATCTCTCAGTTAGAGTCAACGAATCACTTGCATTGTTCATTTTTAAACTCCATAAAACAAAGTTAGTTTGTCTTAAGTCTTAACATAGTAATATTTTAAACTAACTTAAAGAAAGAGATATTTAAAGGAAAAATAAATTTTCATGTATCTCTAATCTTTATCTAAAAAATTGGTGTTAGAAAATTAAAGGTGGGATCTAATTTTCTCAATGAAATTAACTCGTAATATTTTTGTTTGATTTTTTGAAAGCGAGGATTGCATAAAATCCATAGCATGATTAATACACAAAATATAATAAAATGTGAATCATAATTTGTACCTAATTATGGAGCTAAATCCTTTTCTTGTCATTTCTCTCAAACCATTTTTTAAACTAACTCATCTTAACTATTGTCACTACACAAATGTTTGGCTATAAACGATATCGATAAAACGTTATAAGAGAAATTTACTACTATTATAGAGATGATTAGGCAAGAAGTGCTATCTCCTTAAAGTCTAAGCTTATCTATAATAGGGTTTAGACCTTTTTAGTAATTTAATTGAAATGAAATTCTAATTTCAGTTAAATTTTAATTCTAATTACAATTAATTCTAATTTAAATACCAATTGGGCCTAAATAAGATTCAATATCTCATTTTGGTCCTTATTTATTAAATATCTCATATTTAATCATAAAAATTTTCAAACTTTGTAATCAAATTCAACTTGATTAAAAACAACTTTTCTCTCTTCAACACATTCTTTGTGTTTGACCTATTAGGTTCTCAAATATGTTAGTAATGAATATAAATTATAACCCTAAATCATATTTAGAATTAGATAAATTAAAATTATTTAATTCATCTTTAATTCTCTAATTAAATAATTTATATCCATATATCTAGAATGACATCTAACAACTCATTATGATCACTCAACAAAACACAATGGGGGTGAGAGAGAAACTCATATATCTCTCTAAACCTTTCGTGCTCACCAACCAACCCTAACCTTATATCTGCACCATTCAATCCTCTTCTCCTTAAAATTTCTTCCCCAGTTATAATCCTTGCTTCATTTCTAATAGCAAACTTTCTTCTGTTGTTCCTTCTGGCCTTGATCTTCCTTTGTGACCCTTACCTGCAAAACCAAACAACATCAAACACCTATTAATCTACATAATGGAGATAGAATTTCCACCTATATATAATGGAGACAGACTTTCCACCTCTACTCTCAACCTTTTCCTCTTCCTCTTCTCCTTCTTCAACTCCAACTCAACCTGTTAATACTTTTAAACCTCACTCTCCATCCCCCCTCTACAATTCAGCCTGTCCTACCCCTAGCCTCTGCCCTACCACTTGTCCTACCCCCCAAAAACCTCATCTCCAATAGTAGTGTGTATCAACAGCAAAAAGTAGCTCGAAAGACATGAAACAAGTTGGGGGTGACAATTCTGAGTCTTCCTTGTTCTACAGTCCACCAGTTAAGATTGAAGGCAAGCTAATGGTGGCTCCAAACCTTGTCATTCTACAAGGAGCAAGGAAATGGGATGCTGCACTTATTGGATTTTTTATGGATAAACATCCTATTTTTCTTGTGATACAAGCATGGACCTAGAGAAATTAGAAAGGCAGAGGCTTATTGGAGGCAATACTAACTAAGGAAGATAACTTAATCTTTACCTTCTTCTCTAAAACTGAAGCTCAAATGATAATAGAAGAAGGCCTTTGGTACATCTCTTATTTCCTTCATTTCTTCAAAATTGGCAGTTGGGAATGGAATTAAAGAAAATAAAATTGAAAAATATTCCTCTATGAGTGAATGTACATAATATTCCTTTGGAATATTAGATGACTAAAGGTTTTAGTATGCTAGCTAGTTATTTGGGAAAACCAATTTGTATGGATGAAAACACTGCTTCGAGAAAACGTGTTGAATTTGCTAGATTATGTGTGAGTATGGATATTTCTAAGGAAATAAAAGACAACATTGCAATTCTAAGGCTGGTAGATAGGCATTCTCTTAGAGAAGACAAAGTGTTAGTTATATATTAATGGATACCTTCTCGAAAAGCACAAGGACAAGCTTGGAAACCGACAAGGAAAGTTTTCATAAGAGGATACTATTGGTAGGTGATGGGAATAGAGAAGGTCAATTAAGAAGATAACAAAATGTCGGTGGAAACAAAAAACTTGATAGGAAACCATGAAGGCTATAGGAGTATTGATAAGGTCGACGGTGCACCACTTAATAAAGATGAGAGTGACCAAATTGATAACATTCTAGACTCAGTTCAACCATTGGAACTTCAGTAGCAAATGTTAAGTGATGCAAGTAATCTGTTAGTGAACCAGAGGGGAAATGAAAAACAAGATAGCGAGAACAATCCTTGCAATAAAGAGCCTGGCATACAGGAAAATGAGGGTTCTCAACAGCTATTGGAAGATCATAAGAGTGGAGTTACTCAAGAGGAATAGTTTGAACAAGTGATAACTAGGAATAGCAATGAGACCAGTATGAAAGGCCCAAAGGAAAAAATAAATCTTATATGATTCTTATAGACTAGAATGTTAAGGGAATAAACAACCCTTCTAAGCTTAATGTTGTAAGGGATTTTGTTTTGAATGAAAAGCCTACGCTATTTTGTCTACTGGAAACCAAATTTTGAGTTGAAAATATGAATAAATTAAGTTGTTTAGTAGCAAATGGAAGTTTCTCATAAGCCACCTCTGTCATGCCTATGGAAGAATTATTATTGTTTATGATGGGGAATTTCTAGAGGTTGAAGAACTGGAAACCAACGAGCAATTCATCCATACAAAGCTTATATTCAAAATGAAAAACTCTTATGCTTTAGCTACCTTTGTCTATGGTTTTAATACAACTTTTAAAAGAGCTGAGTTATGGACTTCTCTTTAAAGACTAAAAGCATCTCCACTCTATACATGTCAGAGGTATAAGGGAAGTATAATTTACTTAAATACAACTAGGATATGTTTGATTACATACAGAATGTGGAATTAACATATTTAAAATCCAAAGGTTATAGGTTCACTTGGTCTAACAAACAAAGCTCAAACTAGTTCATTAAAAAAAAGTTAGATAGAGTCATGGTGAAGTGGATTGGTTAAATACTTTTTCATAGAGTAAAGCCATTTTTTGACCCTGAAATTTCTGATCATACTCCTATCAAAGTGGATAACTTGTTTAAAAAGGTTAGTATTAACCAACCTTTCAGATTTAACAACTTTCTGGTTAATGTGGAGGGCTTTCATAAAGCTAAATCTAAGTGATTGGAGTTTGAGACATATGATACTAAGCAGTTTATTTGTTTGCAAAAGCTTAAGGCTATAAAACAGAAATTGAAGGTGTTAAATGTAAAGAGAGGACAGAATACCAAAAAGAAGATAGAAGCAGCAAGAAGCAATCTTTCGGTAATCCAAAAATCTCTGGCAGCTAACCCAAATGATTGCACTCTAGCTACTAAGGAGAGGAAAACTCTTAATAGCTATATGCAAATGGTGGATAATCATTGTTCCTTATTAAAGCAGTAGGCTAGAATCAATTCGATCAAAAATAGGGATAGATATACTAAAATTTTCTTCAATACAGTGACAATTAGAAGAAATGTCAATAGAATCACCACCATAAAATCTGAATCTGGGGAAACTTTATTTGGGCAAGTTGAGATTGCTAAGGAAGCTAGGAAATTTTTCTAAAATCTCCTAGGCACAGAAGGTATTACTGCAAGAAATGGAGTGGATCTTAGGCAATTTGTCACAGCCAAGATCCCTGAACAAGAAGCCTCTTTGCTAATTAGACCTATCACAGATCAAGAGATAGAGAAGGTGGTGTTTAACATGAATGGCTCAAAGGCCCCAGGTCCAGATGGATTGAATGGTCTATTCTTTCAAAAAAACTTGGGATAAAATAGGGAGATTCATTAAAGATGTTATACAGGAGTTTTTCAAAAATAGAGTATTGCTTAAGGAGATTAATAGAACTTTTTTGTGTTTAGTTCCCAAGAGTTCTAACCGACAACTTGGAGTGATTTCATACCTATCTCATGTACAAATTTTCTTCATAAGATCATGGTCAAAGTTTTGGCAAATAGGCTAAAAGTTGTTCTTCACTTCCTCATCAGTGAGAATCAAGGGGCATTTATAAGCAGAAGACATATTAGAGATAATATCCTTATATTGCAAGAGCTTTTGAAAGCGTATAGTCAAAGTAAAAGCCCTCAAAACTGTATTGTTAAAATGGATCTATAAAAAACTTTTGATAATGTTAAGTAGAGTTTTTTGCTACAAACTATGGAAATTATGAGATTTCCTCAAAAGTTTATCAAATGGATTCAATAATGCATTAGTTATGTCTCTTACGAGATATTGATTAATGGAAGTCCAACAGAGATGTTTAAAGAAAAAAGAGGACTTAGGCAAGGGAATCTTCTTTCTCCTTACCTGCTCGTTATTTGCATAGAAGTTCTCACCCTTCTGCTGAAACACAAAATTTCAACTGCCCCCAACTTCAGATATCATTCTAAATGTAAGTTGATTCCCCTAACTAGCTTTTTACTTTACAGATGATCTTATTCTCTTGAGTAAGGCCAATACTCCTTTCTTTTCACTACTGATTAATGCTCTACAAAGTTTTAAGGAGTTTTCTGGATTAAGTATCAATTTTCAAAAAAGCTATTTCTTATTGTCCAAAAGTGTATCTCACCTCTCAAATTCTTTGTCACAAGTTACTGGAATGAAAAAGCAAGACCCTCCTCTTCTGTATTTAGGCATTCCTTTCTCTTCCAGGAGACTAAGATTTAGAGAATGTCTTCCTCTAATAGAAAAAAAAAATACTAGGGATTGGGCAATAAGAATTAAAGATAGCTACTATTGGTTCTTCAACCAAATTCTCAAGATAAGGGAAAAAGTACAACATCATGTCACATGTAAAATAGTGGCAAGGGATATAATCTCTCTATGGTATGATAATTGGACTAGTTATAGGGCTCTAATTTATAATCAGTTGGTAAGGGATTTATTAGTTAGGTTATCTAAGAAAGCCAAGCTTTAAGAGTAGTAAAAATGACAACGGATCTCTTTCCTCAAAAGAACTGAGACTATTGTCCATTCCTTAATACAAATACCATAGTGAGGTAGATATATACTTATGGAATGGATTTTCTATGTCAGAAATTACTAACAAAAAAGCAAAGGAGCAAATGGATGGGGTACGTACAAGAATAGGGTGGTGTATACTGGTTTGGTTCAAGGTTCTTAAACCAAATGTCAGCTTTTTACTTTGGCTAGCTATGCTGAATAGACTCAGCACTCTGGATAGACTGAAGTTCCTATCCTCTTCTAAGCATTGTATACTTGTCCAATTCAAAAGAGGAGAATAGGGATAATCTCTTCTTCAAGTGCAGTTTCTCTAGACAGGTGTAAATTAGAATTTCTAGCCTATCTTCCCCTAGCTCAAGCCACAGCTGTCTCATATAAATCTTACAAGAGATATCTCAACTGCATTCCTCTAAGCATGATAACAAAATATTTATGGTGGTATTAGCAACTTGTCTTTAAGAAATTTAGAAAGAGAGAAACAATAGAAGGTTTGCCGGAAAACCTAAAAGACTAAGCTCTCTTTTGAACTCACAACTGGAAATATAATAGAATAACTGATTATAAACCAGTTGGGAAAGCATTGTAGTAAAAGGCTGGCTCTCTACTAGAGAGTATAGTTCTCTCTAATCATCCACAGTTCATGGACTTTCATCAGTGTTGTCCTATTTGGGGTATAGAAAAGTGAACAGTACAAGGGTCTATCTATGTATTGGGTATACTTCCTAAGCAACTTTGGCAGATTGGTCTATCCATGTATTGGGTATACTTCCTAAGCAACTCTAGCAGATTTTTGCAATAATCAACTCAAAAAGGGATTGAACTAAGATATTAGAAGGTAGCAGACTCACTTGTAGAGAAAAAAGCATCTTGGCGCACCTCCTTTAGTCCCCTAGTATTCAAGGTGAATTTAGTTACTCTAAGGAGATTTACAGAAAATCCACATAATATTGATCTTTTACCAGGGCTAAAGGAGCTTCTTCTTGCCTAGAGCTAGAACGATACCTTCGCATCATTATAGACGCTTTGTAGCCTCTAGAGAAACTAACCATAATTAGGTAATCTTTTCAAGATGTGATAAAAAGTTGAGTTTGGTTTACCCTAGTTACATATATGATGCCGCCTTAACAGTCTCAATTAGCTCAACATCGTCGTTTTCTTGTGTATTGTATTGTTTAAACCACGTCATTTTTTAATATCTCGTAGGAGAGCCCCCCTCCAATGTTGTATACTAAACATTATTTTCCTCTTCAATTAATTTTTTAAATTAAAAAAAATTCAAGAATGTCAAAGTAGTTTTAACTAACCTTTCCGTGCATGATTTTTTAATATAATTTAATTATTTCATCATACAATATTCTGACTAGACATAGAGTATAAAATTAATGTCTACTTTATTTAAGTCCAATCATATTAGATCTCTACTATTAGTTCACCCTAGCCAAGAATTTTCCAAATTAATACTAAACAAAAATAATTGAATATTCCCCCTTAATTACTTTAGGGTGATGAATCCTATATTGATCACTCAGTTACCTTCATATAGTTTATGTAATATCCAATAACTACTGATTGATTTATCATTGACTAAAATATGTCATATGTATTATCAACACATAGTAATCTCTATATAAGATACTTGGGACGTCTCAAGTCAAATGATCACTTATACAATCGTTATAATGAGAATTTCTATAAATATATAAGTAATGCACCAAATGAAACTCTTTTGTTTGATTAGTTCAATGAACATATTCTTTTAACACCTATAAATTTATTTAAGTATATCTATACTTTAATCTATGAGATAGATTTTTTCTTTCATAAGGAAAAAATATAATATAAGTTGGTCTTTTTATACTCTATTAATGTCCAGTCTTAATATAATGATGATTAGTAATAATTTATAGAAAAATATATAAATGTAATATGAATTTTATAATTATTATTTGATTATAATTTTATTTGCAATGTAAATTTATCGAACAATATAAAAAAACTCTTAAATTTTATATCATTAAATTATAATAATCCATTTAGCTAAAAGATAGGTTAGGTTGAAAAGAAATTTTTTTAATATATTTTATTTGAATATATCATTAAAATATAACCAAACAACATACATTTATACAATCCTGCGAATCATTAAGAAATAACTGTTCCCAAATATCCAGAGGATACAACCGAAGGGTGATTGATCTCATGTGGGACAGGACAGGTTTAGTTCCGACAGTCTGGGCGCAACGGTTTATGATAGTGTCGGAAATCAGATACGGATTAAGTTTCGTTTGCGTCAAGTTCATCATTTTCTTGTTTTTGTGTCCTTTGAGAAAGTGTTAACTCGCGTGCTCGGAGTGGGAATGAGGTACACTCTCTTACAGTCCCCAGCTTCAGTGTCCACTGTCCACTCATGTGAGAGCGAAAATTGTAGGTGCAGACATAAGATGGGAATGCCACTAACTAAGCAATCAGTTAGAGGGAGGAATGATGAAAATCTTTTTATTATTTGACTTTGGATTCAGGGAAAGAGGTATTGTTTGCTTAATATAATGAAGTGTTGGATTTTTCTCAAGATTATGGATGGTGGCAGATCTTATAATTTCAAAAGCATTTTTCTTCACCTTCTTTCATTAATCTATTATTCTTATATATTAAGCTTCTCCAATTTCAGTTCTAAACGATGGAGATTTAGACTCGTAGGTGTGAAATAAATGTCTAATTCGTCTCTGCTAAATCAATCTTAGGGTAGCATTTGGTTGTTGTTCTCATGGGTGAGGACAGTGGACAAGAACGCAAAAGTTTTGTCCTTCGTCCTGCTTGCTTGCTGTCTTTACCTATTTTTATTCCGTCTTCAGAGGATAAGGACAGAAATTTTTGTCCTTCCCAAAACTGAGGTACAAGAATTCTTGTCCGTTGGACAAAATAATAAAAAGTCCAAAATAACCTTCCTCAACGACTCTAATGAAACCTAAAACAAACCTAAAAACAAATAATTCTTGTCCGTCGGACAAGATAATGGTTTCTTGATACTGTGATTGCTCAAACCTGAACCTAGGAATTGAGATAAATTTAAGGGGATTAGAGCTTCAGGATGAATTGGTAATTGAAGGATGATGTAAAAGCAACCCAGTGATTTGCATGCCTTGTCTGTGGACGTCAAGTAAGAATTTTCACAAATTGGGATGACGTAAAATTGGTAACTGAGGGTTTTCGAAATGCTAGATTCAAGGGGTTTCAGACCTTGGTTGAAGTAGAAAGTGCTTATGACATGAATCGAAATAGGCACAGTCGTCTAAACGAAGAAATTGTTCCAACCGCCAATGAACCCTTACCAATACCGCATCAGTTTTCACTGCCAACAACTGAAGAACCAAATGAAGTTGCAACTTTAAAGCAAAAAATGGCATGGAGTTAAGGATTTTTACTAATTGCCATTGGAGACATTTTGGGAATTATTATTAAGGACATTCTTAATAAATTTTAAGGCTTCAATATAATTAAATCCATGAATGCTTAAATGTTTAATTAAATTATTATGTATTAGAATTTCTTGGTTGTCGGAGTTATTTGAACCTGTTATGTAATTAATTGTATGAATGTTTAGATGTTTTATTAAATTATTTTGTCCTAAATAATGTTTATAATAATGATAATAATAATAAGATAATTAATTTTATTTCAAATTAATTTTATTTCAGTTACCCTATAAATAATAATAATAATAATAATAATAATAATAATAAATGAATAATAATAATATTTATTATTATTATAATAATGATAATGACGATGATGATAATAACAACAACAACAACAACAACAACAATAATGATAAGAAGAAGAAGAAGAAGAAGAAGAAGATAATTAATTATGTATAATATTATTAATTATAATAAATATAATTACAATAATAATAATATATACAAAATGTATAATAATAATTAAAAAACAGCAATTACAATAATTGATAATACTAATTATTATTATTTTTATTGTTATTACAAAATTTATAAAAATAATTAATAATAATAATAATAATTAATAATAATAATATTAATTATAATAAGATAATTAATTTCGTATAATAAATTTCATAATAAAATTAATAACAATAACAAATACTAATCATAATAGGTACAAAATTAATAATAATAATAATAATAACAATAACAATAATCACACAACTGAAATTTTATTGAAGTTACAAGTTAATAATAACATAATTAAATATTGTAAAATAAATATTGATACAATTATAAAATAATTAATGAATTACATCAACTATTCTTATTATATTATAGGGGTATTTTTGTCATTAACACTATTTTTTGTTCTGTCCCCTGCAATTAAACACATTTCTATTCTCAGGACGAAGACAATTTTTCTGTTTTGTTCACCGCAATCAAACACCTCACTCTCTCTAATTTTTATTTTATTATATCTTGTTCTATTCTATCTCGTCTTGTCTCTGCATCTCGAGGACACTAATCAAACGCAACGAGAATGCACGAGCAATAGTTCGACTAAAACGTAGAACCAAGTATTCCTTCAGAAATAAAAGCGCTAAGCAAGCTCCTTTATTTTCATCCGTTGTTTCTTTTGTTTCTAATAAATATATAGTTAATTAATTAGGGAGTCATCACCATCATGACGACGCTGCTAAGCTCCACAATATCATTCCACTCTCCTTCCACACAACTCTTCAACATAACTTCTACTTACTCACTAGCCTCTCCTCCACCTACGGCAGCAAGTAATAGGAGAATAAGGTGGACTTCAAAATCCATAATTGCGTTCTCCTCATCAGAGAATCAGAGGGTCACACATAATCATGACACCACAGAATCTGCATCGGACATAGTGAGGAGGTTTTATGAAGGAATCAACGACCGCAATCTTGAGGCCGTGGAGAACCTCATTGCCGATAATTGCGTGTACGAGGACCTTATCTTTCCTGGTCCCTTCGTTGGCCGCCAGGTAGCCACTCAATTCCAACGACTTGACTTTTATCTTTCCGAGGCATTTGCTGATCATAATATTATCACAATTACTATTATTTTTGTTTCTCTTTTCTCCCCCCTCGAGGCAATACTGGAGTTCTTTAAGAAATTCATCGACTCTATTAGTTCAGATCTTCAATTTGTGATCGATGATATTTCCACCGAGGATTCCTCAGCAGTTGGAGTGACATGGCATTTGGGTATGTTCAGATTTTATTTTAATTGATCTATTAATACATCGATGGGTTTAGTTACTAACAATAGCATTTATATATCAGAGTGGAACGGGAAGCCTTTTCCATTTAGCAAAGGATGCAGCTTTTATCGGCTAAAGATGGGGAACACAACGAGACAAATAATGTGAGTGAAATTGGTTACGTCGTATAAGCAGATTGAAAATGCTTCCCTATAAAAATGCTTGGAAATCTCCAATTGTCAAATGCAAAACTTTGTTCTCAGTTACGGACGAGATAGTGTTGAGCCTGCAATCAAGCCTGGGGATACGGCTTTGGTATGCATGTTCTTTTTTCTTATTATATTTAATTGATGATTATTCACAAAATAGAAACAACTTCTTTTCGTTATACGGTAGGAAATGTTAGTCCACGACTAAAACAGAAATAGCCATCGTGGTTTGACTTGCTAATTGTGGATTACTTATCGTCTTATAAACTGTATTAAGAGATAAATGTCATCATTCACCAAATGGACGACTTTTAGAGCCTATCGTTGACTAATAAAATTACCCACCATTACTTTTGTTGACTGCAGGCTGCCATTAGGGCCGTCACTTGGCTACTGCAACAATTTCCGCAGCTGGCTGATCAGATGCTATGAGATAGAATATATTAAAATAAGCTATGTATTTCACATCAATTCTTCCTTATGTATTATTATATTTCATTTTTAAGTTAGATATTACCCTTTTCATTGTCATAAAACCATACAACTGTGTCACTAATTCAGACAATAGTGTCCGGTATAAAGTTCTATTGTGGAGAACATAGACACTGCAGCTTCTTCGGTTTCTGAGGGCACCACATCTGTCAAGGCTGTTCTTTTACTTGTGGAAAGAAGTGTGAAGTGGTTTTGATGCAACACATTTGAGTCACTGAAAATGTTATCACTGCACCAGAGACTCCTTACCGGCCCACCTAGGGGCAGGTTTAGAAATTTGAGTGGGGCAAATTTCATAATTTATTATAATCATGATGATATAAGAAAAATACAAGAACAAATGAAAAAGGTTCATTTTGTAAATTAAAAAAAAAAAACATATTAGTTATCCTCTTCCAACTGGTTAGGATTGTACAAAGGATAAAGGTTAGTAAGCTAGGAGTAACCTCTGAAACAGTTCAACCAATTTCCAATGAGAATGATGATGATAATGCATATTTTAGCATTTAGACGAATTCTAACTGTAAGATAATTCAGCCCATTTCTTCCATATAGAGGACTTGAATTAGTCCTATCATTTAGATAGTATTCATTGATCCATTTCGACTATAGGGTCTCCTTGTCATTGAGAACTTCTATATCCTTTTAGATAATAGGAAATTTTACATTACCTGGATTAAGACTAAACCTAGTCCCCTTTCTTAGTTTGGTAAATACAATTCATCCCATTACACTTTTACTCCTTTAGATGCATCAAATTTTCTTGACCATGATAGGTTTTTTATGCATTTTTCATTCTCCCTGGTTAACTTCTTATGCGTAAATAGATGAGCAGACTAGTGACCATCCAAGTTCTTGAAAACTAAAGTTATAAGTTAAAGTTTACAAGTTGTAGATCAGTACCTATTCTATCAAACATTGATTTTGTTTTGAAATTTTCCGATAAGAGAATGTAATCAACATATTTAGGCTTCTTAGTAGTTACATGTACACCACGATATCTAAAAGGAGAGTAATGTATAGCCAGGTTTGAAATGTTGCTAAGAATCTCACCATTTTGAACATCAAAGGAGATATATGAGCTGCTTTTACGCGAATTCACTCTTAGACCAGATAAACCAGAAAACTTCTTTAGAATTCTCATTAGGATCTTAAGGGAATACGGTTCATCACCATAAGATAGCATTAAATGGGTAAATAGATAAGGGAAATGGATCCCCATGGCTAATACCCTTAGTTCCTTTGAATACTCTGGAGGGGTTTCCATTTATTAAAATGTTGAAGGATGTTGTGAAAATATAGGTCTTAATCCAGCTCACAAACATGATAGGAAATTTAAATACTTGTAGACATTCAATTTTAAAGCTCCAATTAACTATATTAAAAGCTTTGAAGAAGTCAATCTTCAAAGCACGACTTCTTGTTGATCTTTTAAAGTCATAGTCTTTCATCAATTTCTGCATAAAAAGTACATTGTCACTAATTGACCTCCTTGGTCACACACTCAATCTGCTTGTTATAAGCTTGGAAATTATTTTTTAACTTATATTATAACATGAAATGGGTCAATAGTCATGTATGGAGCTCGAGTTCACCTTCTTAGGAATTAAACATTTTATGAGTCTTGTTTAACTCTCTCAACTTCCTAGTACTTGAGAAAATTCCCCGTATTGCTTCAACCAAAAGTCCTCTAGTGATGCCTTAATTAAGTTGATTGAAAAATATGTGCATTATATCCCTCTAGACTAGGAGATTATTAGGATTCAAATTGAAGAGTACCCCTTTAACCTCTTGAATAGAAATAGGTTTGATAAGGTATTCCTTCATTTCAGAGCTAAGTTTTTCATTACTAAATCTTTCCAATTTAACTCTTCTTTGATCCTAGATGGTACTTGAACCCGTCAAATTATTGAAATACTATAAAGCAGCGGCCTCAATTTTATAATTATCTATATAAGGAATCCTATTTTGATCAAGTAGTGTAGTGATTTTGTTCCTATTTCTTCTTGCAAGGATTACATTATGAAAAAACTTAGTATTAGTTTCAACCTCTATGAGCCACATTACTTTAGCTTTCTACTTTAATAAGGAATTGTGTATGGCTAGAGCCAAGATATATTCCATCAACATACTAAATTCTTACATCTTCAGCTCCTAGTTAAGAGGATCCTAGTAAGACTCATCTTAAACTCTTTTGAGTTTCTCTTTAGCCTAATGACGAAATATTGCAATATTTAAACAAATATTTTTAAAATCCCTTTAGGCCTTTTTTACTTTGTGAAGCTTCCTCGTAAGTTGGAATGCCTACAATCCCTTACCTTATGATCCTAGTTTGCCCTTACTTCTCTAGTAAACCCCTTTGTTTCAATAAGGAAATTGAAAAACCTAAATGAAGCCGTTGAAGCAGATTTAGTGGTAAGCTTCTATATTTCAATCTTGGAATGATCTGAGCAAATTGGTGCACCAAAGCAAGCAAAGGAATTAGGGAAATGAGTTAACTGAAGTTGATTCACAATTGCTATGTGTAATTTCTTCCTAATGAACCATTCTACTTTCTGTCCATTATTCTATGTACAGAAGTCACCAACATATCTTAAGTTTACCATTCTTATGTAATATTACTACCTACTTCAGTTCTCTATAAATGCCCCTTAATTTGATTATATGACCTTCAACCTCACTAGGTGATAAAATACAATTTAGATAACCTACTGGCATCTAAGGTATATTCATTAAGGGTTGAATTCTTATAACATCTTCCATAAATTCTTTTAAATCCAAAATTTGCAGAATATATTCTTAAAATGTCAAACATAATTAGAGATCCTTCCAAGCAACAGGTTATATGGATCAATTCATTTTATGGAGCTCATGTAAGAAACCTTGACTTTTTTTAAAAGCAAGGTTAATTTTCCCATTATAATGATGTACATGGTTTAAATGAATTTCCCAATCAACTCCCAAAATACTTGGGCTATTCTTAAGATGTTCCATTTTTATTTTGGTACTTAGTAATCCCATTATCACGGGATTTTGTTCCCAAAAAGATATCCTTAATAGCCTACTTCTTAAGAGGTTCATTCAACCATCTCACATTCCAAATCAAAATGGAAATAATATATATATATAGATTAAAGGTTAGTTACCTCTTAGTATGTTCTTTCCTCTTTTTCTTATGGACCTCCTTCTAGGGGTGGAACTTGGCTCTATAAATTCTCCTTCTATACCTTTTTTTTAGGCCTTATTATGAGCTGAAGTTCTCCACTTTACTTGGATCATCTTTTGTTCCTATCGAGGATAGTTCACGTTCCCTATCTCAAGATCCTTTGAAGGTTGAATTGACTTCTGTTTAACCATGGAAAACATCTTTACAGACTGATAGTTGATGAATTTTGCATCAAAACTTCCCCTTGTAGATTACCACCTTTTTTCCTTATAGTATTAACCTCTCTTATCTCAATGACTTGCTCAATAGGACTAATGGAAGGATTAGACTCTAGTAAGTTTTTCTTTTGGTTTACATTTTCCTTTTTAGTTCCTAACAACTTTAAGTATATGTTAGTATTGATTTTTTTTCTGTCTGTATCATAGGTTTCCAATTATAAGATAGACTAACTTCTTACTTGGTAAGCTCCCACATTCATTAAACTTTATTACTGAAATGGCTTCAGTAGGCTTTACTCCTTTCTTCACCTCGAAATATAGTCTAGCATAACATAGCTTATCTATTCAATCTGTTTGAGACTTTAAGAAAAGTTGTTTGCCAATTGAACTAGCTATAGAACATATTTCTTTCATTGTTAATATTCTAATAGGACATTATAGAAGTTAATCCAAATGCTTTAATTTTTCTCTTGTTCAACTCTAATTCAGGTCTCCATCTTTGTAAGAACATTGGTAGGCCTTCAATATACCATAACCCTTATTCTAAAATCTTTAGTAAACTATTATCATTGGTAAATTTGAAGATATAAGTTTAATATTCAATTAGCATTGGCTTTTTTAGGCCCTTTTGCCTTGACTTCCCCATGGCCCAGACATGAACTTGGGGAAGGGCAAGTATTTTTCCAGGGAAATATCCAACTAGTGTTGAGGACCAAGTAGATACACCAGCTTGAAGAAGCTCTACAGGAGGTGTAATGACCCCATCCATCATTGCTCCTTGAAAGAAAGTTTCTCCTTCGAGACATTAAGGGCCACTTTTTAACTTTAGGTTTTCTACACGGTGATGTTCTCTTGGCTACTCCACTACCATGTCTCTCCTAGATTCATAAGGTCTTAGTTTTAACTCTAGATCTACTTTTTTTCTATAGCCTGCTAAGGAGAGGGAAACTCTTCCTCAATTATGATCCCTACTCTCACCATTCTTCAAGGGAGCCATGTCCTTCCCATCTACATAAGAAGCTTTGAAAGACCTTGGATCTAGTCCTTTAGTAAGGCTTTAGCCCTCCTTCAAAGCTACCATCATTAGGAAACAACTAAAAATGGAAACTAAACTATGTTCTCCCCACGACAAAGATACCAAAACATAAAAGAGAAGTTAGTTTGGGGGGGGGTAGTATAGTAAATGTCCTAGTGAAAAGTAGGAGTTTATCTCTCTAATGTTTATCTAGAAAGATTTAATACTTAATTTAGCAATGGTTGCTTATTGTTTTGCCTTCTGTGTATTCTTTATCCTTTGACTTAAAAACGAGCAAGTCCTTAATGAATATGTCACTTATTATGGTTAGTCTATCTATCTTGCTTTATAGGATCAACCATATAATTTTCATCCACTATAAGTCTCCTTAAATTAGAACTTGAGAAATATTAACATCCTAAAGGCACATTATGGATCTGTAGAAGGGCCCTCTACCTGCTTCCATTGGGACTTCATTCCGCAACCTGGGGGAAGGAAGCGGATGGAATCCTCTTAGGCAATGGCAGTGACAGCAGCTGTATAGCGAGGAGGAAAAAGTAATTCAATTACTGGAAAGATAGAGTCAGGAATTGCTTGATCTTATTCGTCTCTAGCTCTTGAAACAGGATCTCAGGTTTTTACATTGAGAGCTCTCATAAACCGTTGTTTCCAGGTCGGTCTCA